>BMAO01019367.1:0-15558 GCA_019973975.1 Trichonephila clavata
TAATACACGATATGGCGTCATCGTATAATAATGATCCTTTGTATTTAGTTTTTTGTTCAAATTTTAATTTTTGTAAGTAATCTTAAATGAAAAATTCATATAATCCGTCTTTTTCAAGTCACTACTGACCACACTCAGTGGACATTTATTCTATGTGTAATACGGATGTAAATTCGAATCACTCTGATATTAGTTTAAACGATAGGCATTGCGATTATTCTATCGAATGAAATCATCAAGTTCCCGAGGGGAGTTAAATTGTGGTCTGCGGTCCATGCACTTCCTCTGTCCTTTTTTTATTCCCTCTAGCAAACCAATTCTTCTTTTAAACAAGTAATTGTCGGGACATGAAGTGTTACGAAGAAAATAAAGCCAGATGTATTTTATGAGTTTGTCATCTGGAAGATTTTGCTGGAGTTATTAACAAATGATTTCTTTCTTCCATAACTTAAGCTTCATCAAATCATGTGCATCCTTTCTTGTACTCTTCAAGGAAAACCACAAAATGTGGAAGTGATGATTCGGTAATCTGTAAACAGACAAGGTCAGCTACGAGTGGCCGGGAGCTTTGCCTGACGGTTTGTATCATCTGAACTGCCGTTTGCAACGGGCGCGCTTGTTTATATCTGATATTTTGGGAAGCGCCCTTCCGTCCGTTGGTTTTCACCTACTGTAGATTTCAACTTCAATGTACGTTACACTGCACGTATTTCTTTGGATACTTGACGAGTATGCAGATTCTCTCCAATACTTATACTCTATTGTCGTTTGTGCGTGTGTGTGTAATTGTAAATAATGAAATGTCTTTGACCATATTTATTGCTTAATGAAGGCATTTTCTCTATTTAATTTCTGATAAATGTTTCTTAAATGTAATTTTTGAAGTGAAAACTTCTTTAGCGGCGTTGGCCTTTTTGATAGGGGAAAATCTTATGGGTTCGCGACACCGACATGCTCTGACTGGCGCACGCGCAGTGTGCTGTTGCTGTGGACACTTTTGGATGGGTGAAATCTCGTTGCATTCGCGTCCACCGACATGCTTATAGCAGTATATCTGTAGCTATACAGCTGACTATAGTGCTGTGTATATCTTATAAGTGAATTGAATGGATTTAGTGAAAGTTCAATGTGTATATACTATGCATTGCTCGTTGCGATTCCGAGATTAGGTAACACATATTAATGGTTGCCGTTTTATATTTCGCCTGGAAAATCTATGAGACAGACACAACAATTTTTATTCAAAATTTGATGATTTATACAAAAGAAAGTTTCTGAAATAGTCGAAAAAATTTGGCGAAAAATATATGATAATGTACGATGATTTTAAGTGGAGACTTCAATATTAACTTTGCAGATGATAAAAATCTTAACTAATTGAATTTCTAAATGAAAACAATTTAAATATGTCCAATGATCGAAGACTCAGTACTACAAAATATAAAACGACGATCGATGCGGTTTTTACGCGATACTTAGATAAATTTGAATCGAACATTTTTCTTTTTTACTTTAGTTATCATAAGCCTATTGTATCTTTTTTAGAACAAAATGAAATAATTGAAAGCGCAAAAAGTATAAGTATTGTTGAAATTAATGATGCAAACAATTAAAATAATGTTAAAATCAAGTACATTGAAATTTAAGTAAATACAAATACTATCCATAAAAATGATTGTATATTAATTGTTATTTCAATTGAATTGTATAAATATTTTGTCATGATCTTGTACAGTCCGTAATATATTTGAATAATAAAAAAACCATATAAACATGCATTTAGTTGTTGCTCGGAGTGTCAATAGATGTGAAAACCAGATTGATGTTGATAATTTTAATTCAAACATTATGAAGTTTCAAATTTTTAAACTAAAAGTTCTAATTTTTCACTTCTATCGGCAGTCTCTATAACTGCCAACTTTTTTTTACAACAGAAACCCCCACTTAACAAAGGCCAGTCAGAGTCCAGAGGGTTGGTCCACAACCAAAGAATCTGAATTAAGTAAAACCGAGTAAAATAATTGGAATCATTGTGCTTGTTCAAAACGCATTAATGCACCTATAACTTTTTAACATCCTTTTATAAGCTTCACTTGTAGGTAACGGAATCTTTGAACTCAATTTTTACCCACTTTAAAAGGTCAGATTAATTAGAAATTTTGCTCACTTGTCCAGGACCGATGGCAAAACAACAATTAAAAAAATTTGTTCCATTGTCCTGATCAGGATAATCAGGATTAATGATTTCCCATTTTCAGATCCCATCACGCATCTGGCGACTCATTTCAGATCCCATTTCCAAATTTGGCGACTAGAAGATTAAGTTACGACTTAGTTCGATTAACTATAAAAAGATGTTTTTTAGTTTTTTAAAACTATATTTACTAATCAATTAAGGCAGAGGTCTTCAACCTGGGTTTCGCGGAACTCTAAAGTTTCCTGGAACTTTGACAGAGATTCCGCAAGTGATTGCAATTTGTTTCATCAAAGTGCCAACATTTTGGTAATTTTTTTTTTTTTTATAAAATATCGAAAGATTATATTCATATTTTACAACCAAATACCACCATCAGGAATTACTTTTCTCAACAAGAAGAGTCGCATAATTAGATTAAACTACCATTTCTGTATTTCAGTAAAAATCAGGATTTGTCATTGATAGAACAAGAATAAGTGATTGAACTATCAATAAATTCTATGTTAAAATGTACATACGAATGAATGTTGATTCTTAGTTGAAAATTTACATGGAATATCCAAGGGCTGCTTTTCCACTTGGCACGTGTCTAGGGCACAAAAAATTGGAGGGCGGAAAATGAGAAAAAATTAAAATTACACCGAACGTACCGCCCTCTACCGAGTCATGAGAGAAGCATTTCTGCCCTGAGGGAAATTAAGACAGAAATGAGATGAGATGAAAAGCTTAACAGTTTGATGTTTCTATGCACTCAAAATGATATTGCCATCGAAATTGATTGCGATGTTATTAATGATTTTGTAGTGATTAAAACTTGAAGAAAATTTTTGTTGTATCATTACATTAACAGTGACTCAACAAAGAATAAGAATGTCTAAAATGATAATTAACGAGTTTAAAAAACAATTCATACAATAATGTATACTCTATACTGTAATTGCAAACGGTTTCATTAATTTACTGTACTAATTTACAAAAGGGTGGATGGGTGGTCCGTGATGTCGTAAGGTAAAAAATGAACAAGAGGGACCCAGAGACGTCTTAAGCCATGGGCCAACTGGGCCCAGGGCCTAGACCACAATGGGGGGCCTCATCTCGTTCTCGACTCAACCTTAATAAGATCATGCTTCGAAAAATTTCTAAGGTCAAATATTCCTTCCGGTTGTATTCTCCGAAAAACCTGTAATTTCAGACGATATATCAACTGGCTACATGAGATGACCATTGTCCATGTATAGGCCCAGGCCATTACTCATTCAGTCTAACGGCAGCAGTTGGTCGAGCAGGTTTGTGCGATTGTAAGTTATAAACATTTTTGTTTTGTTTCGGGTTTGTACGAGTATTTGACAAAGAATGCTATGCACTATCTACTTTTATAGGTCATAAGTGGGGCCTACCTTTGAATAAGGGCCCAGGGCCTCAAGAAGTCTTAAGACGTCCCTGGAGGGACTGAACCATGCCACTATCCTTTCCTTACGGTTGCCGGCATAGGACACGGCGGGTGATGCGTAATGGAAAGACTCTCCAAACAGCAAAAACAAAGTAAGGGAAAATCCCTCCCAAAACACAAAACTGGCAAGAGGAATGCTCTGGAAATAGTGGGGGTGGCGTAACAATTTGAAATGCTTAGGGCGCCGAGGTGGTTAAAAATGGCCCTGGAATATCCTCAAATTTCTGCTAAAGCCATAAAAGCCTTATTGTCCTTCGTTTGCGAACAAAGTTGCTTTCAACATGGGTGATAGCAAGAGCAAAATACACTGTTTTAAGCATGAAATACTTTTACAAATAACGATAGTAGAATCAGCCTTTATATAATTATAATCCTGTTAAAAACCTTTTAATAACAAATACAATACTTCCCTTTCATTGTCTTTACATAAAGTACCTATAAGATGTTGAAAGACTTTAAGGTTTATATTAAGATATATTCTACGGATATATATGTTGTGTGGAAGATATAGGGTTGCCTGAAAACGCCTTAAAATTCGAAGAGTTCCGGGAGTCGACAGAGTTTGAATTAGGGCATATAACAAAAAATTAAAGGCAGAAAACGGAAAGTAACATCAGATATCTTTTTTTGTAGTCGGTCAAACCGACAGTTCCATTTAGCAAGAGAACATATGCCCGTAAGAGTGCATCCACTGCAATTAAAACAAACTGCCCTAGTACTTAAAAAAAACTCTGATTTTATTTTATTTAGTTATTAAGTGACGACTAAGTAGTATTTACTTTGACATCGACGTTTCGCTTTGCCACAAATCATTTCTGCGTTTAGTTGGATTAAGTATGCAGTCATCATTATATCATTACAATGTCACTATTGGCACTTTTTCCGATTCTGGATACTTTTCTTAAAAACTTTAACTTAACCTGAAAGAAACTAAAGCTGATATCGCTAATTTCTATAAAAAAAATGGATGTATGTATAACTGAGATCGCTTCACTCCAACACCGTTGAACCGATCGCTATGAAAATTGGCATGTATATGCATTTTTTGTGTAGAAGATTTTCGTGCTATCCTCTTTGTTGCAGCTCCTCACCAAGTTGCGTTACAGTATATCAACTTTTGCACCGTTCAATCAATCGCCAAATTGCCAGCATGGTCGCCAAGCACAAAGAAATTTGATTTGGATAGGTTATCCTTTAATGTTTATCTATATATAAATGGATGTTTGTATTGACTTCACTTCGCTCCAACACCGTTCAACCGATTACTATAAAAATTGGCGTGTATATATATTGGTAAAATTGATATATACTTTTTATTGAGAAGGTTTCTGTGTTATTCTCTTTGTTGCAGCTTCCCACCAGGTGGCGCTACAACATATCAACTTTTGCACCGTTTAATCAATCGTCAACCTGGTTGCCAAAATGCTCTATTGCCAACATTTCTCTATGTTTCCATTGAATCGCCATTATAATGTAAGAAACAGTGTTGCTTGCGAATATTATAATTTTAACATTAAATAAATACAACAGAAAGTAATATTAGCTTATTACACATCCAGATATAAATTATCTACACTATTTTAAGTGTTCATTGTACAAAATTTGTAACTATGTGTTACTTTTGCTGAGCAGAGATTAGCTTAGGACGGTGTTTTCAAAAATCGACCCACAAGAGAGTTACGGGACGTTATAAATAAAAAAAAATCCTATCAGCTATTACATCTACAGACTTTAAATTTAACAAATATGGATTTTTTGTTCGGCTGAGATATGCAAAAAGCTTTTCTTTTTTGTGCCTAATTTGCATTTCACGTAAAATTAACTCATTAAAAACTTCTTTAACCTTCAATCTGTATTGTTTAATTTTTCAATTCACCCATGCGAAGAACGGATCTACCGCTAGTATATAATAAAACACCAAATATCTGTATTTTTGACCTCTACTCCTTAAATCTTGGTGCATTGCCGAGGGAATCGAATTGGTTCCAATATTTCCTACTGCGTGGCACACTGAATCATATTGTTATACTGGTTTGGCACACCACAACTATAAGATTCCCGGCCCCTGTTCTAGTGAATCGTCATGTAAAGGGCCTGGTGCATGTAAAACATGTGAAGGATCGAACAGGGACGTCTTAAGATTTTTAGAGGCCCCGGGCCCAGAGAAATCTCAAGATTTATTGAGGCCCTATGCAAAAGTAGGCCCTACCTGTGATCTTTAAAAGTAAACAGCATATAGCATGCATTAGTAAATACTCGTTCAAACGGTAATTTGAAACAAATAATTGTGCACGACAACCTTACAAACCGGCTTGCAAACTAACATATATGTTTTCTTTTGTTCAGCTAAGATATGTAAAATGTTTTTTTTTTTTGTTTAATTTGTAATTCAAGTAAAATTAAGTCATTAAAAACTTCTTTATCCTTTAATCTGTACTGTTTAATTTTTCAATTCAGCCGTGCGAAGAGCGGGTATACCAGCTAGTATTTAATATGATTATTATTTATTAGTACACAAAGGCTTATGAAAATTTCTCCTGACTCAATATATTTAATGGTCCAACAGGAATTCCATGAAAGAGAAAAATAATATAAGAATTCGAAATCTCCGTTTTTTAATCGTTATTTTTTGGAGATTTAAATTTAAAACATAAAGTATAATACAAATTATGTATGAGAATATTCAAGGGTTAGTTTAGGCACATAAATTGTAAGCATTGAAGAAATTAACTATTTATTACATAAAAGTGTTATGTATGTCCATTTTTTCCTTCGAAAATTTTTTTAATTCTCTTTTATGTGTTTGATACGGAACTGAGACCAAATTTTTAAGATATTAAGAGACTTTTCATTACTATCTCTTTTTAGTAAAAAGGGTAAATACCTTCACGTTTCATGGCCACTCCTTTAAAACCGCTTTCTTATAAAAGCAACATGGTTAAACGTAACCTTTTGGAGGTGTGTTAGTACCCTGCCACAAATAGCTTTTGTAACTATTTGCGGAGATCGTGCAAACATGTTCCCCGCAACACTTTTTTTCTACACTCCCACGACAGTTTCACACATAAAAGATCCGGAACCCTTCTCTTGGTATGAAGGCAAAACTCGATTGCGGCGTCTGGTAGACATAGTAAACCCATAGAGCTCACAGATATTGCCTCTTTGAAATATTTAGCATTTTTTACCCCGGATTTTTTTTTAACATTAAAAAATGTTTTCGTAACCAGGTGACTAATATTTTTGTGTTGTGTCAAAAGAAAACTATGCTTGCGGTACCACATATTCACAATGAATCAAAATATTTTTTGTTTTTCCTTTCTGTTTAAAAAGCAAATTTTCTCATAATGCTGATGTTGACAAATTGAGCTAAAACACCTCGAAATTATTATGAAACGTAAGCGTACAAGGTATCTTACCATTTATTTTCCCTTCTGGATATTGTGAAACCTTTTTTCACATCAACCATAATTGCAAACTGAAAAGTCAAATATTCGCAACTACGCATGCGCGAAGTCTTTCATTATTCACACCTCCATCAACGCATCGACATTGATTGGCGGCTTATACAAAGCAAAACATGTATTTTTTTCATTTCTAGTGAAACGAAAAACGTTGTAAGGTTTAAAATTGCCAAGATTTACTAGCTTTCTAGCACAGGGGCTTTCGACAAGGAATTTGATTTTAATTGCATGAGAAGCTTTATAAATACAGTATAATTAATTTATACATGTATTGCTAGGGGTGTTCACAAAGGTGGGGTTTCAGGGTTCACCCCCATAAACCAAACGATTTTTAATTTTACCAATGAGGTTATGAAAGCTAAATTGCAACGAAAACTACTGTACAATCCGGCGTATAGCGCGCACTAATACCTTCGAACTGCATTTTTTGGTTTTTAGGTATATTTATCGTATAATGCTCACCCCCCTCTTTTAAGAAGAAACTTGAAATATATGTATGCAATGCTCTCATTTTTTAAAGTTATTTATTTTAATATTATCCTAGGCTTTTGAAAAATTAGTATTCTACTAGCAGTGGCGTAACGGAAAATATTAGGGCTCTCCCCTTCCTGCAAAGTCAGATTTTGCTTTATAACATTTCATAAATTTGTTAAATATGTACTTGGCATTAGTCAGGCTTTGCCCCCCCCCCCTAGAATTCTGCTCCACCCGTGATGTGGGGTTTCGGGGGTGTACGTTACGCCACTGACTACTAGAATTAAAACTCTTGAAGTTCATTATGTATGTCATTTCTTTAAAATAAACAGTATTTTGATAATTATAGAAGTCTTTTTATGCTCATCCATTTTTTATTTATCTTTAAAGTTATCATTTTTATACCCTGCGTATTAAGCGCACCCTTAAGTTTGGATCTTATTTTTTGTTTTTAAGGGGACACAAGTACGATTCAATTGACAAAAATAGGTTTAAAAAAAACAAATTTAATTTTTTTAGCTTAAATTATTTTTAATATACTTTTCTAAAACATGGCAAAATTTGAAAGCTCTAAACTTAAAATACACAGAATTATATATGATAGCTTTTGCGTTCGTTTTTGTTCACATCCCTATGGCCAGTCAAAACTTTAAACTTACTTATCTCGGAAAGATAAAATAACTTGTTTGTCTTCATTTAAAATGCTAAGGCTTTTTTTCTGTTGTGCGTAATGCTTTAAAATTTTTTTACCTATTGCTAATAGTACATGTAGCAAAAGTTGGTATGCATTTTTGAATCAAAGCAATACTTATTTTTTAAAAAATATTTAAACTCAAAATTTATACATTTTTTAGGGAATTTTCAATAAGTATTCATTAAAAGAAGTATTGTACGAATACGAACCATGTTATCGCAAAACCCATACCAACTTTTGTTATGCATAGTTTGACGTACTTGTAAATCAAATTTCCTGCGTGTATGTAAGCTTTTGTAGGAGGAGGAGTATTTTAAACTGATTTCACAAATATAAAGTTTTTTTCTTAAGAAATTAAATGGCTTACTTTTTATGAAATTTTGAGCACAAAATCTGTTTTACATAGTATACACACATAGGAGGGAACTAAGAAATTTTTGATAATCCTTAAATTAAAAGTTTTTGCTTAAATCGTAAAGTGCGCTTCATACGCCGGATTTTACGACAATACTTTCCATTTGGAAATGGATGTCTTACTTTTTGAGCGTATTATAATTTTGTCATGTCATTTATCACTGCCACTTAGAATAAATTACTGAGAAATTGTTTTTCCGTTTTGGCTCAAGTCATTTAAGAATTGTTATACATAATTATTTTATTACAGTTGGATATATTTTCCGAAACGGCTCATATAATACATTTTATTATGTAGAATTGCTGTGAACGTGAAAAAATAAGCGTCTTCCAATTGTTTACAGTAGGTACCAGCCCGAGAAACTTCTATGTGTGTTCCGATTTGTATTTTTTCATCCACATCGGAAACAACACACAATTTAACGGAATGTGAGCATGTCTGTGACCTCGATTTGCATGTTAGAAGCTCGGCTGATCCTGAGCATTTCGTGAATTAATTGCAGACGCATAGATACGGATATTTCACTACCAGCCAGCAGTTCCGGATTAAGGCTTCGTGAATAAAATAATAATAACAAAAAAAAAAAAAAAAAAATTCTTGGCACCCATGAATCCGACATAAAAAAAACAGCAGTAGCTACGTTCCAACACAGAATTTTGACCCTTGACTCACCAATAAGACACTTTAACTCTATCCACATGTTGTAAATAAATACCATAAAAAAGGAACAAAAAGATGGGAGTAGGTAAAAAAAAAAAAAAAAGAATCAGTCAGTAAGCACGAGCAAGCACTAACAATGCCAACTCAGTTTATTTCCGGTAAGGAAACTAGCGGCCTCTAAAAAGAATTTAGAATAAACAAATAAAAAAAAGAACGAGGAAGAAAGAAAAAAGAAAACTTTGGAAGACATCTTTTAACTTGTACTGGAGGATAAATCCTATCTTTTTTTAAGCTTTTCCTGAGTTTAAAATAGATCTTTCCACCAGAAGTTTAAAACCATCAATGCTGCAGAGGCAGACGATGCAGATATGATGCCAAAGCTGAGAAGGAAAGTATGTTGAAAAAAAAGAGCGATTTCGCTCTCACTCAAGGACAATGAATAGCTCTTCAGCTAACACGTGCAAGTGCTTCCGAAATTTTCTGATTTGAGCTTCGCACGAGACTTCCTGCAACGTTCATTGTCAACTTCAGTTTGTTTTGATCGTTTGTTTTAAGCGCTACAATTCCTTTTAGTTTTATTAGCATTATAAATAACTTCGCAGATGCTCTATTTGGTATATTTCTCATCAGTTCTTACTTTTAAAGACGACATAGTGATTTCGTTCGGAGCCATAATTTTAAAAAGGCGAGATAAAAAAACGGATTTTTTTTTTAATGTTTAATGTAAGTTGAATCAGAATTTACGTATAAAGTTGTTTCAAAAATATTATTACAAGAAAAAAAAATATTTAAATGCAATTTTTTGGCACTAAAAAATGAAGAAAGACTGAAATATTTTCAAAACGTTCTCCTTTTATGAAATATGCTTTTGTAAAAATAATATTTTGCCTATATATAGCTGGGACACCTATACAGAGCCCTAAACCAGGAGTTTTGAAAAAAATCACATCATTTTCAGATTTGTGATCAATTGGAATTATTATAGGAGTTTTTCGTCAAAATTTCTCTTATCTGATGACGTAAAATATGAATAATTCTACACATTTCAAAAATCCGAGTTCATTCCTAGTATTCAAGGCCAAGCTAATCTAGGTAAAATATTATTGTTATTAAGGCATTTTTCATGAAAGGAATCTGTTGTGAAATACGTCAATTTTTCTTCATTTGTTTTTTGTTTTTTTTTTTTGCCAAAAAAATAATATTTAAATATTTTTTTCTTGTAATAATATTCTTAAAACAATGCTAGATTAAAATTCTAATTCAACTGACACTAAATATCAAAAAATATAATTTATACAAATTTTTTTTTTATTTTCAAAATTCCGGTTCTGAATGTAGTCAGTCCCCCTTAAGGTATCCGACTACCCTAAAATTGTGAATTTTGCCAAAAATTGACAAATATATTTTATGATTTTATTTCATATATGATTACATTTTATATAAAAATTTTTATGTTTATGATTTTATTTTTATACTCTTATTAGTTTACAAAAAAAAACCAAGTTTATTATTTTCCGTTCACTAGAACAAAGCCTATAAGTGTTTTAGAAAGAGCAGATTCCATTACTTTAAGCAAGATGTAATACATTAAAAACGCGTTTTACTCAAAATGGTTTTTTTTTTCAATTGTTTGAACGGGTCAGCGATTGCTCAAAAAAGATTTGAAAATAATTAAATGAAATTTTTTGTATGTTCTGTATAATAGTAAAAAAAAAAATGTCCTTATAGAGAAATATTAATTATTACAAAAATTAATTCTTAAGTCAAACATATTACATCACTATTCAGATATAAAAATTTTTATTAGTTAAAGAACAAATCAATATTAAGAACATAGTAATGAACTAAAGTAAAGTGAGTCTAGTTGTAAATACTTAAAACATTCTATTCTATAATGGACATTACAATAAAATAAGAAGTGATACATAGGAAAGCATATGATATGAAATTAATAATTCTTCATAAAACTAAATAAAAAATCAGAAGCAAAATTAAGCCTTGATGTCATGAGAAGTAAAATCGCAATCAACATTTCATTTTAAAGAAATCCAAAGAGAAAATATGAGAAAATCGTATCAAGCTGCATCTTTTTTCACAAACATTTTTGGATCACAAATGATATTAAATAAATTTATATCTTTGAAGATTGTCAGAAGCAAATTAATGCCATGATATGCATGTGACAAAAAAATCTGATCAACATTAATCAGCATCTGAAGCGTTTTCTGTAATGATGAAAACATATGGTATTTGCTGATGAAGGAAAGAAAGCAATTAAAAAAAAGTTGTCGCAAGTAGTCGGATACCTTAACTGCGTAAAAATAACCGCAATGGAAGAAATTTCCCACAAAAGTAAACGAAATAGAAAATTATGTGCAGAATTTTTTTAATGTCTTGTCGAATGCAATTGAACAATTTTTATACTTATAATGTGTTGTCAGATTTTTCCCCTTGAAGAATTTAAAGCTAAAAATATTTGTGTAAATAGTTCCCCGTTTCAAAGACATGAAAATATCGAAACGACAAATGAATTCTAAAATCCCAATTTCTGTTCGGATATCAGGAATTGGATTCAGATTAAAAAAAGTGCTGCTAATATCCATTCAACTGAATTTAATCGTTTCTAGACATGTTTTTATCCATGAAATCGAATTTAGTTTTAACTGTTTTTAAATTTGAAACGCTTCAACAGATTTAATTTTTTTTAAGGTTCAAAGTGTTTATAAGAAATTAATTGGCATTTTAATGACCTGAAACATAGTAACGAAAAAAAGCATTGGTTAAAAGCGGAACGGAACAAAAAATCATTTTCTAAAATTTTTTTAATATCCTTGAAATCGAATGTAATAATTCCTCAGCTTCTATATTTATGATTCGTTTCAAGACTTCTGATTTTTTCGTTTTAACTTCAACCGTGCTTGTAAGTTTAAACTGACATTTTGACACATAGAGACAAAAGGAAATCATGAAAGCAAAACATAATAGAAAAAAGCATGTCCTTCAATCGCATTTTAAGTTCAACTAAACAAACTTATTATGAAAAACAATTTCATTGCAAACACTTATACATTGGGGCGAAGTAGAATTAAGATAACTGACCAACTTTTCAAATTATTTTTAATGTTAAGAATGTATATTAATAATAGTTTAATAGTAAGAAAAACCTAGCAACATAAAAAGAATTATTATACATAATTTTTTCATTCTTTTTTAAATTGAATATTGAATTATTAAAAATGTATTTTTAATTTAGGAGGGAAAGTTCAAATTTGGTCCAACATATACGGAAGTAAAATCAGCGAGATTTGTTCATTATATGATCTGTGTAAGAATAGTTCCAATTGTTACTACATTTTAAGTCTCATGCCATGTTTTGCCATTTGTAAAAAAAAGAAACCAATATTAAAGATAATTTAACAATTTCAAGAAAAATTGTCATTTTTATCTAAAAATAACTGAAATACCTAGATCGGAAAGAGCTGAACTCTTTTGTTGCATATGTGACAATTTGCCACGCATTTAAGCAATAAATCCTAGAAGAAAAATTTCTATCTACTTTTCTTTGCAAGTATACGTAGACAATTAAAATAGATAAGAAGTTCGAGGATAGATTACAAAAAATCAGGACAATTTTTATGCATAATTATTAATAATTAAATTACTTATTATAGATATTATAAATAATAACTAATAAGCTATTAAATCATTAACTATAATCTTATAAATAACTGAGCAAATATAAATCAAAAGCAAATATAATAAGCAAATATAAATCAAAAGCAAATATAATAAGCAAATATAAATCAAAAGCAAATATAATAAGCAAATATAAATCAAAATAACTAATTCACACACAATAGCGAAAAATATACGCTAGAAAAATTTTCGCTCTTTAAGGCGTTTAAATTAAAATATCTAAATATCTAACTGAAAAAAAAAAAAGAAATACGTTCAATACTTTCTCAAATGTAATATTATACAAGGGTCTTGCATAGAATAGAAATAATGATTGAAAATTACAAAATTTCACTGAATTCCTAAATTTTTGAACATTTACCACCCAGAAACTCTTTCAACTAAGGGAAAACAAGGCAACTGCTGTGAGGAAAGATCTGGATGGTCATGCTCAAAACTTTCCCATCCGAATTGATCCCGTAATTCTTGTGCTGAGAGTGTATAAGGGCGGGAATTATTGCGTAGAGTATTCTTCGCCGGTTGTTTCGGATAGCTCGCCATAGTCTTCGGCGCGGGTGTATCCGGAGACTCGGACCATAAGTCTTACTAGAGTCTCACAGTAACGAATACCACCATTGTATTGGAGCAACAATCTTCTGTTTAATAATGCACTAGTGACAGACTATAACGTGAGAGCTCTGAAGTTCGTGAATAGATTTGACAAATGTACTAAATGTATGAAGTCATTATTCAAAAAAAGAAGGAAATTTCAGGTATAAAACACAAATTTTTTTCCATTTAACATTGTGTTTTTCATTTTGTGTAACTAAACGCTCGCCATAGTCTTCCTAGAGTCTCACAGTAACAATTTGTATTGAGCACTTGTTTTAATGCACTAGTGACAGACTATGACGTGAGAGTTCTGAAGTTCGTGAATAGATTTGACAAATGTACTAAATGTATGAAGTCTTTTAAAAAGAAGGAAATTTCAGGTATATAAACATAAATTTTTTCCACATTTAACAATTGTGTTTTTCCAATTTTGCTTGTTAACCTAAAGCGATGCTATTATTTTAAACGCCTACGACATATTTAATTTATGCTAAAATATTCCTGATGGCTTCGGCAAATATAGTTATCAATTCAAATTTTGAGAAATCCTGACTATAACTCTGAATCAATGAACTCAATTCATAACGGTCACATGATAAATTCAATCACGTCTTCTCCACTGAATTCAAAACTGATATTAAACTAACTTATACTTGTTGTTCTGTTTGGAAATTTTAGATAAAATTTAAAATTTTGTAATCGGTTAATGATGCTCAGTATACTTTTAAGAAATTCACCAAAAAGATTTTTAAATTTAAAAAAAATCATGTTTCATTCGTGTACTTCCTGTATTTTGTTCAGAAATATCTGCTTTTTAAAAGAAAGTTTCTGCAAAGAGCAAAAGTTGGCAAAGCATGAACTAATTATCTGGAATCACATAATTGTACTTATGAGCTAAATTCATGTGACGTCATAGTCACATGATAACCTGCAGCCACGTGGTTCCCACAATCAGCTCATAAATTCATGTGACGCCATATTTATATCATAAATAAAGTCACGCGTTTCCAGCCAATTAGTTCATGTGCTTCACTGTTGCCAACTTTTGCTTATTGCAGAAGCTTTCTTTTAAAAAGTACATATCTGTCAACAATAATACTACACGTAGTTAAATAAAATGAGCTTAATTTAAAAGTACACGTATAATGTAAGGGTTTTCTTAAAAATTTAAATAAATTATTTGAAGAATTTTAACACGTAAACATCTTGAACCAGTCATCGAGTTTTCTAAACTTTACAAGTATAACTACTAGTATATCAGTTTTTAATCAATGGAGAACACGTGATTGCCTTTATCATGTGATCGTCATGAATTTAGTCCATTGTATGATTATGACGTCATATGAATGTATGAACTATTTGGCTTGAAACGCATGTTTGTCATTATCGTGTGACTATGAAGTAACACGAGTTAAATCCTTTGAAATCAATTGACTGTACATTTATTTAACTGTAACTCAATTCATGATAATTATGATAGAAGTACTCTTTGACTTATTCGCATGTATTGCTGAATTTGACTAACATGACCAAAAACATTTCCTGTGTTAGAAGGCTACTATAATTCTAAAGCACCCTTTTCTGTAGAAAAAAAAATTCTACATCATGGATTTATCACTACAAAAGAATATATTTGTCCAAAAACTTTTGTTCCTGTTTTCTTCGTTGCGGAAGCACGAAGTCTTCAGGTCAAAATTCGTCAGAAAAAACTAGCAGAATCCGCAGTTACAGTAACAGATTACCTAAATAATCGCATATTTGTCAACTTTACTGCAATCGGATGCGCTAATTCTTGACACGTGGTAGCGTTTATAAGATAAAAAAATCTAGTTTGTATCTTCTTTTTTATGCTTGAAGTTGACACCACCATGCATCAAAGATGCAGAGTAAATAGATAAAAATCGTTATCAGTTCCGCTTC
>BMAO01019368.1:0-24256 GCA_019973975.1 Trichonephila clavata
TATTGTACTTCGTTCAGTTACGTATTTATTCCTCGTTTAAAGTTGATTTCTTCTACAGATATATCCTGGAATGGTCAGGAAGTTCGGAGAAGAATTGTATCAGCTCTTACATCATCCTCGTTCCTTGCCCGTGGTTCAAAATGACGAGGTCACCGCCATTAACCTTCATGTTGCCTTAGAAGTCGACATAAATCAAAATCTACAGAAATATCTGGTCATACGCGATCCACATTACATACAAAATAGGGTTTAGAAACTTTGTATTGTCTTAATAATACAAAAACTTTATAATATACTTACAGTACATTAGAATTTTCCTTTGTTTAATTCAAACTATTCATGTAAAATTATAAAACATCGCATTAGAGTAAAAGATCCGGCTTGTTGCCCTCTGTGCCACCAGGGTGAAATGGATGGTGACCTCCTCAGACACTGCCCTATTATTTTAAAGTATTTTGTAGACAACTCTGAGTCAAATTTTACACTCATGTTCATACATTAAGGATAATGAAGTTCAGGCAAAGACAGAAGCAAAACAAATTTGACTTGTTGTAAAGTCTATTTATTAAACAAAAGCCAAAAAGTAAAAAGATGCCATATGTTCGACATAATTAATAAAGTGCAATTTTACTCCTGGAGCAAATTTCAAAGAACCTGTTACAAGCAATTATAACGTGGTTAGTATGATGGTGTGGAGTATGTCTCCCAGACGATGCAATACAGGCCTTACAACGCCTGCATGCAATTAGCCAAATTCTGATCTGGGAATATTACACCACTCATCAAGCAATGCCCTCCGAAGTTCCGGTAGACAGGTGGGAGAGTGGACGGGCTGCAGTTCGTCGGCCAAGCATATCCCGCTGTGGATTCAAGGTCCGGTGAGTATGTGGCCAATCCATACAGGTGATATCTTCAATTGAAGCCATTCGTCTACAACGTTTGCACGGTGAGGACGGGCGTTGTCATCCATAAACAGAATTCGCACCCTTGGTTGCCCAGAAACAAACTTGTATATTTGTTTCAGAGCCAGCATCCCATTGATGTGGCCTGTCATCGTTAAGCTCGACATACGGGTCGTTCTGTAACCAGAATAGTCCTCCCCAACCAGCCGCCACTGCACCACCGTAACGGTGTCGTTTTAATAGTGTTCTCTTGGTGGTAACGGGTACCTGGCCTTTCTCCATGAAGTCCGGTGAGAGTAGACTGCAAACTAGCTTGGACTCTTCCGGAAACATCACACAAGACCGCTGTTGCAGTGTCCCTGGCCATGCTCTCTACTCAGGTTATCATAGTGACAGTGAGTTGCAGTAGGGAACACATCTGAGCCTGAGCATATACACCAATGTGCCCTAAGCGTCTGTACACGGTCTGCCTTGAAACTGCCATTACCGGTAGCTGAAGAGCTGAGGAGGCAGGTCTGATGCTGTGCTCCTGCTTTTGGCAGTAACTGCGAATACCGGTCCTCATTCGGCGTTGTAACTCAGGGGTGACCTGTGCTGTAACATCTACTCACATTACCATCATCTTGGAATCGTTGCCAAAGCCTGGAGATGGCCTGGGCAATTCAAAGTTCCTCCGAGATACTTCCAGCTGGGTGCGTCCACATTCCAGTCGTCCGATAATTCTACCACGTAAAGTCATCCAAATGCCATTCAGTAACTATGCGGTTATTGCACTGAAAGGCTTTAAACATATCAGGCAAGATTTGCGTATTGCCACCATTCATATATACCCCTCTTACACTCTCGACGTCATTGTGACGTACTATCCGCCATCTGGTGGTTTCTGTATTTGCATATTCTTCTTCAAGATGTGTGATAATTCTACATGTGAAATTTTTATTTTAGAGTTCAATTTCTGTGTGATTCTGAATTATCCTTAATTTATGGACATGAGTGTAATTCTTTTTATGCTTCTTCATCATTTTATTAGGCTGCTCGTCGACTAATGGCAGAGATGCCGAAGATGGTCGTAGGATGAAAAAAATTGGTGGATAATGATTCGGATTGACATGGTGACATCCGAGGTATCCTGCACATGTGTCAACAGCTGTACAAATGAAAACTGGGGGTCTTTCAATGTTAGCCGTAGACTCACATATCACCGTAGACACACACATTCGCATCCCTTGTATGTGGTGCATTCCCTCGTTTCAACTAGCTTTGCCACAACCGGTGCACCGTAGATTCGTGAAATTAGCTGTCTTCTATGATACGTCGAACGAAACCAATCTACCTTTACAAAGTCAATCACGTAGCCACTTTGTGAACTCGTCTGTCTATTGGATTTGCCTTCGTCGGAGGTGACCTGGCATTTCCGTAACAACACGTTACCCCTCTGCAATGATGACCACCTCGGTTTTTCTCTCTAACATAGCAGGGCAACTATTACGTAATTTTCGGATTTCTTTCGGTATATTATACCTATCCAATGCACACTGCGGATTTTGAATGATCTGCGTAATTCAATAATTCGATCAGGATCATTACATAATTTACTCTTCGATGTTCAACTATCACAAGTCATTTCTTGTTGCTATTGCAATATAACGCAGTTCATCAAAGAACGATTAAAAAGATTTAGTTTATATATATATATAACATAAATTTAAAATTTACTCAACAATCTTAAGAAAACGAATGTAAATTGATGTTTTATCAAAATCTTATTACTCACAAAAAATAAGATTTGCAACATCTGTTTATATCAAAAAGGATTTAATTCAAAAAGGAAGGAAAACAATAACCTATATTTGAAGAATATATATTTTATGTTTCAGGGGAAAAAATACATAACTGATAGGGAAAAATGAATTGTGCAAAGTTATAACAAAGCGCGTAAAAGTTATAACATGAGTTTAAGCCATAGATTGAAATTCGAATAGACACATAATAAATATTACTATGCATAGGTATATATTCATAGCGCTTTGTTTTAAAAATTTTCGGCTTTAAATCTCTAGTTTAAAGATCCTGAAGAAGATAAATTGAGACAAACTGATTCCATAGAACACTTATTTCATATCACAAGATCGAAAAGGAGGAACGTACAGAAATAAAGTATCAAGAAATACGTATACCATGTCCCAGAGAAATGATACCAGCATGGCCAAAGCGGGACATAAAAACCCAACATAGTACAATGAAAGTTATAGGATAAAGGACTCGTAAAAGAAGGTATTATCTCTCTTCCTTTCTTCTCAAATATATACTACCCTTTCTTCATCATGATAGGAGAGAATTTGTTTTTCACCTTCCTCTCTGATATGTTTTGCGTCTCTTCTTTTGTACATTCCTTTGCTTAAAATTTATAATTCACATTTTTGTTGAAAAAGATGCTTAATTATCTAAAAAGGAATATGAATTGCTTTAAAATAAAGTTTTTATATCATAGCTTATTATTACACTTGGAACTATGATGCCTTATTTCATAAAATAAGCCTTACACTTTCTAAATATATTTCAAAAATTTATTTACTTGCATTTAGTTTGAGTCCTGATGCCAGTAAAGACACAAGATTGAGGGTATGATGCAAATCTAATCGTTGGTGTGATGTGGTAAATTGGAGAGTGGAGTGCTGAGTTCTCATTTTCATCATTTGATCGTGGTTCAAAATTGTGAGATCTGTTGACAGCAGCCCTCGGGTTGCAAGTGTTACGTTAATAAATAATCAATTAATTAACTATCTTTAAAATGTTGATTATTAGACTTTTTCTTTAATATGTAACCTGAAAAATGAATGTAAAAACTAAAAATTAAATTATAGTATGTAGCGTGTGCTTACATAATTCAAATGAAAAAGAGAGTGCGATTAAAATATTGTATACATATTTCCTAACCACAGTTCATTCAGTAAAGGTCAAAGCTGAATGTGCAAAAAACAGCTGTCAGACAGTTTCCTTTTGTTGTATTTTTTCAATGCCATTTTCTTAAATTTCAACTCTCTAATATTTTACAAATACTTTGTGCTTTCACATTATTACTTAGATAATTATGGCGTTTGATTTTTTTAAATATGATTTTCATAACAACTTACCTTTATTACTTTTCTTTGTGATCTGTCATGCTCATTTTAGGAATTTGAGACATAATTCCTCTACAGGTTCATCGTGCTGAAGGATAACAATTACTGCATTAAATTTTAAAATCCTCATACAGTTAGAGAAGTGGTCTTCAAACTATGTTCCAAGGAACCTTCGGGTTCCACGAATCAAAATTATTAATGTGTATGCAATATCAATTCACGTTCTCTATCGAGTTTGTATGACTACGACTAACTAAGCCAGGGGCAGTCAACCCAAATGACCTGGCGAGCCACTTCGGAAAAACATTTCTCCCGAGGGCCGCATATAAAAATACATATCTTTATATTAGATTTGAACTTATTGCAAACATTTATTGGAGTAAAAATTTAAAACAAAATGTGAAATTTTCATTATTTTTTATGCATACAAACGTAGATAATTTAATAATAAAAATTGTAAAGAAGTATTATTCCTTCTTCCCTCTAACCCGGCTAGATGTGTGGAATGAACTAACTGATCAGACGACATGGTTCACTAAAATTGTTTATTTGTCGCAATATTCAACACAGGCACAATAATAATCCAATTAAGATAAATTCGATCAACACTTAGAAGAGACTGAGGTGAGGCCAGATAGCGTGGGGATAATATTTACGGACATTCAATTATATTCTTACGATAATTTATACAAGCATGTTTTTGCCTCGGACGCGCACTAACAATTTAACTCTCTAACTTCTATTTAAATAATGAGCACAGTACCTGAACTCTTGTAATTCTTTATCCTTTAGATGAAGCCTTGAACACTAATAGTTGACTTGATCACTTCTTAGTGATTCCAAATTCACACGTCCTACACTGTTTGGCCGGATTGCTCGCTTCTCATTGATTCCCTTTATATTCGAGCTATCCTCACTTTAGCAAACTTCAATTCTCACTTTATAATTTTCGATTTTCACTTCACTAACTCTCCAAAACTCTCGAATGCAGAATATATATATAAACCTAATTTGCGTAATCACGTTTTCTTACCTTCGATGAAAGTTGGTTGAAATAATTCTTTCCCTAAAAGAATCTCCAAGGAGTTAGTTAGAGGACGCATATAGATCCGTTACAAAATGCAGCGATCAAATATGCCTAGTTCTAGCAATAAGCTGCGTGATAAAGTTACAGAAATAAAGAACGATACTGCTTTCTAAGTATGTATAAAAATAGAAGCAACGTAATAAAATATAAACAGCTATGGAGGATTTGTTTCAAAACACTGCACTAAAAACAAAAATATTGCACAATATAATCGTATGCGCAGGATGGGTTCGAATGGAGAAGCTGATTTTTGTTTTCTTTTTTGTCTTGTTGTTTAGTGTTATAGTTCGGTGTGCAGGGTTTATAAATGTA
Source organism: Trichonephila clavata (assembly GCA_019973975.1). Taxonomy (NCBI): domain Eukaryota; kingdom Metazoa; phylum Arthropoda; class Arachnida; order Araneae; family Nephilidae; genus Trichonephila; species Trichonephila clavata. The sequence goes on from BMAO01019368.1 coordinate 5,424, forward strand.
AAAAAATATATAATCGTATTTTGTAAAGTCGTAATGAATCTCGTGGGCTGCAAAATTATCAAGACGGGCCGCGGGTTACCTTCCCCCTGATCTAAACTATGTTTCTCAGCACGGATCACACTTTCTACTGAAAGGGGAAGGAACTTAAAACAGAAATTAATCTCTGGACAGCCAGTCTTATATCATTTCCTGCAACTTTTATTTCTTTTCATATGTGAGTTCGATCACTATTATAAGAAATTCATAAGAAAAGAAAAAGATTAGTCTCGATAGAAGTGTTAAAAAGTACATTAGTGTTTTGTGACATGTTTATACGGGTGAATACGGCGGAATAACGCAGAAAAAAATACCGCTTTTCGAAGAAACAACGGAAAATGGGGCTTCCTGAAAATACTATATAGTTCTAAGGGTTCTGTAAATCAAAAATTTTTGAAGACCACTGAGTTAATGGAATACTTTTCCCTGCTGCTGTTGTTCTAGAAAAGTATTTTATTTTACCGTACTGTATGTTAGAAGAGTATGTGCCAAGTTTCTAATGTACTGCGTTTATGAGAAAATATGCAACAGGTATCTTTTTCCCAGTAGATTTTTACCCAAAATTATGACTTATTTTTAACGTAACTTATTACTTCAAAAACAATCAAAAATTTGAGTAGTAACCCCAAAATATATCTGATAGAAATTTTATATGAAAGTTTCGAATCAAAAATTCCTCAAAGCATATTTGTTTTTACCCCTACTTTCCCAACTACCGATTTTGAAATTTAATATACCATACCATATGTTTTTGACATGATGTAGGCCTTACCTAGTTTTAAAATATAATTGAAAAACGTGCTTCATAAACAGGCTTGCAATTTTACTTCACCTTTTTTATAATTAAAATTAAAAAGATTTTAATACATTCGTGCGAAGAAATTTATGTGTATTTTTAATTCCAGTTATTACAGTAACCTATTATAAATTTCTATGCATTACTCTTTAGAGAGTCATAAGAAGCTATAAAATTATTTTTCACGAAATATACTTCAGCTAAGATTTGATGAAAGTTTCCTAAGTGCTAAAAGCTAGAGCTATTAATTCCGCAGACTAATATTGCTATTCTTACAATATCTGGGAAAGTAATACGAAAACTCCAATCCTCTTGATTATTCCGCTCTTTCTCCTTAAATTGGATAGATATCGATCCAATATTTATGTTGGCAGAGTAATGTACAATATTTAATTCTTAGTTTTCTCTTTCTCCCAATTTTTTTTTCTTAATTTTTGTTTGTAACAGCCAGACAATTATTTTTACATGGAAAAAATATTATAATATTTTGTAAATATTAAGTATACTAAGGCGAAAACAATTGTATGCTTTTAAGATTTTCAACAGCTGTTTTACGTTTCCACATGTTGCTTCATTCTATTATGACTAGCATATTCTCCCCATATTATTTCATAATTTTAAAAGCATCAATATAACAAAATATATTAAAACAATTGTATGTTTATAAAATAATCAAATATTTTTCTCATCACTGTGCATATATTTCTGCACTTTTTTTTCAATGTCTTTAGGAGTTCTTGCATGTTATTTATATCCTAATGAGTCATTTGATTTGATTAAGTTTTGGATTTGGAAAAATAAAAGTTTTTAATTCAGTGCTTCTCAAACTTTTAATATTTGTGACCCGATATTTATTCATAATTTTCATCGTGCTCCTCTTCTATAGAAACAACAATGCAGAAATTCAATGATACTTAGACATTAAAGCTACGATACGACTTTAACCTCTTAAGTGCCACCATCGTATATATACGTCTCGCTAAACTGGTGCGTTAAAACTCGCCGGGCGTATAAATACGTCTTTTCGAAGTACGGTCTTTTCTGTGCACTGCAATCTATAAAATTATTCCGAAGGCTTTGGAAAGCAACAAAAGGACCGTGATAGTGTTTGCGAAGATAGTGTTTAGTGATAGTGATAGTGCTTACTTACATCAGAATATTTCTTATTCATTAATTTTCTACCCCCCAATTCATCACATACGCTCTCTTAGGTGAGAAACGGAGGCATTAGGAAGCGAATCATGCAACTTTTAATTGGCAGTGAAAGGATTAATTATAAACCGTACAAATTATCAAGATATGTGTTAATTTTTGAGTGTAATTTTATATATGACAAACCCATAAAAGTAATTCTTAAATTTGTTCTTAACTTGTATTGTTAAATTAATAATAAAATACATATTGTGCAGTACTAATACATTTATAAGTGTATTATACGAGTATCAATGTAAATAATAATTTTAGTTTTTAATATGTCAGAATGCATTTTGCTTGTTTATTCAGTAAATTAATAAATTTTTTTAAATAATCTTTTATTTTCTACTTTTCAATATGCTCATGTCCCCCTCTTATAGTAATCACCCCCCCTAGTGGGGCGCGTCCCAGAGTTTGAGAAATGGTGCTTTAATTGTATCAACGAAAATTTCTTGTGAAATAAGGTTCGATTTAAAACAGTAAGCTATCAAATATAAGTAAATAAATGTAAATTTACTTAAAATTCAAATCAAGAGTAATTTTAAAATTTGACACAGAAAAAAGCTGCTCAAAAACTTACTTAAAAGATATGAAGGTAAAACTAATTGATTATTTTAAAATCACTTGTAGACGTAAATTAACTTTCATTCCAAAATTAAAAGAATTTTCTATAATTATAATTATTAATTTAAATCAAAATGTTTAACTGACAATAAAAAACATAATTTTAATAATAGAGATTTGAATTTTAAGGTAATAATAATTTTAATGTAGGGCAAAAATTGTCAGATTAACTTATAATTATTTTAGTCTACTATAATAGTTATATTTTCATAATGAAATCATACGGAACTTTATATTGTAATAAAAATATATCACTGTTGAAAAATCTTCTTAAATGATGAAATTCGATTTTTTCTCCTCAACTCTATGCGTAACTTACCGTTTATTTAATTTTTTCCTCTTTAAATAAATATTTTTAAAAAATTCAGAGTGTGTTTTTCTCCTTAAGATTTTTAAAAAATTCATTTAAAAAGGAAAACATTTGTTAATGATTCATTAATATATTATATCATTTCTGTCAAGAAAACGAGATAAAAATGTGTGTGACAGATATTATTTTTTTAAAAATTAATTTAAATATTTCGATATTTCAAGTATCTTTCAAAACCCACAAGAAAATTCCACAGAAAACTACGTGTCCGTTTTTTTCCCTTGGTTTTAAATAATCAGAAATGAAAACGTAAGAGAGAGTGTGTTTTGATGTAGAGTAATGATTTGTCAGTTGTAGATGTTAAATGTTTAATAAACGGGCTTATTTAAATTTGTGAAAATATATTATATGAATTTGCACAAAAAAAAATGAAACCTTAATCCTTTTTAAGAAAATAGTTTCTAACTCTTTACATTTAACAATTGAAAATAAATTCATACTAAATGAAATATTTTATAGTCTCCTAATCGAGAAGCTCATTTCCCTCAAATAAAATTTTTCAGTTACAAGAACATTATAAAAATTTATAAAATAAAGATATATTCCGGTGCATGACACGCATATTTAACACAAAAATCAGATCGAAATTGGGTGGCGCGTTGTACGACAAATATTAAAGGGATACCTTTAAAAATATGAAAAAATGAGCATAGAAAATTACATTTCTGAATATACACTGACGGGAAAACATTCCCAACACCAAGAAAAAGTTATTGTAGAGTAATGAATTTTTTTTTGGACTATGCAATTGTCTGGTTAACATATATAATTGATTGAATTTTTAAGATTACAGATTAAATAAAGCTCAAGAAAATGCATTTCAATTGTGAAATGTTGTTAGATTAATTAATTTCTAGAATTTTGAATGCAGACCTGCAAACGTGCATGCACTGTGGAAGCAAGCGTGTGCACGGGTATGGAGTTTCATGCTTGTTGTAGTCATGTCAATACTGGGGTGATCAGTGCTGGCTGTGGAGGATGTTGGAGTTGTCATCCAACAATATCTTATACGTGCTCAATTGAGACAGATCTGGTGATCTGGCAAGCCAAGGTAACATGTCAATACTATGTAGAGCACGTTGTGTTACATCAGTGGTGTGAGGGTGAGCGTTATCTTGTTGTAAAACTCCACTTGAATGCTGTTAATGACTGGCAGTACTATAGGTTGAATTACCAGCCTGACGTACAAATTTGCAGTCAGTGTGTTTGGGATAGCCACAAGAGTGTTCCTTCAGTTATAAGAAGTTTCTCCCCAGACCATAATTCCAGGTGTAGATCCAATGTGTCTAGGCTGCAAACGGTTTGGTTTCAGGCGTTCCCCTAGCCTCCTGACCAACACACGCAAGGCAGAAACTGTTTTCATCAGAAAAACAAAAGATCTCCATTCCGTCCTCCAATGAGTTCTGACTTGACACCATTGTCGTCGCAAACTGCAATGGCTTGGAGTCAGTGGAATACACGCTGCAAGCTCTTGGCTCGGAGCTGTCCTCAAAGTAACCGTTTTCTAACAGTTCGTTGTGTCATGGTACCAACCCCAATTCGAATTTCTGCCACAGACGCAATACGACGCGAAATAGCCATAGTAGTGCTACATAGCCACCCGAAACCCGATGTTCTTGAAGAAGTACCCTCCCTTGACCACTGCTTCCAACAATCATGCACAATGGATACATTCCGTCAAATCTTTCTGCAATATCGCGGAAAGAAAATCCACCTTCTCGTAGCCTTATTACACGACCTCATTCAAACTTGGTGAGCTGTTGATAAAGGCAGTTTGTCTTCTTAAGGGCCTAACAGCAACTCAAAGCGTCAAATTTCACAGACAAATAACACTCCCGAACTTTACTGCACGCATTTAAAACAATACTGATTTGCAAGTTGTGAGTGGCGCTACTAGCCCCACCCTTAAGCGTGAAGCTTGAATCGATGTCATCTTTCAGATGTATACACATGCCTACCAAATTTTTATTATCTATCATAAGTCTTTCTTGGTGTTGGGATTTTTTCCCCGTCAGTGTATCTAAATATTGTTTATTCATTGGAAATGATATACCGTATAAACTTTCATTTCTGGATAACACGAAAAGTTCGTCGTATTCGTCTTCCGTTATATCTTCAGGTACATTATCTAATTTTATCTCATTTTCACCGTCACTGTTTCTCTGACTCCTCTTCCGTTCCATCTAAATCAGGGGATACTCAACCTTTTTTTCTTCTGGGCCTCATACATATGTCAACCATTTCACGCGGGCCGCTTACATATGTTAGCTATTTCACGCAAGCCGCAACATGATTTTAAACGGGGGGGGGGGGAGAAATGCTTAAAGACGAAGATAACATTGGAAATTTAAAGTATAGAAAATTGATCAAAATATTATAACAACTGTTTTGCTTTTTTAATTATTATTTTTTATATATTTTTTATTTTATTTTTGTCATTAACACTAAATTAAAAGAATTTAAGAAACGTCCCTTACAGTTTTGAATCAGTAAACGGTTTCATATGATTACCAATAATATAACAAAATTCATAAGATTTCTTTCTTCCTGCTGTGACATTACCACTGATAAAACACTTTGTTGCTGTAACAAAGAATATTCAATAAAGACTATTTACACCTCTTGAAAGTAATCTTAGAGGAAAAGTGCTATTGAATGATTCCTGTTTACTGGTATTTTTAAATACAGCACTTTCCTCAAAGATACTGATCCATGTTTGTTTTTCTTTACAACACAGTCAACCTCTAAATCGTTCGAATATTTTTCTCTTGCAAGGTATGAAAGTTTGTTAAAAATTAGTCCCAACCATAAAACTGTCTCTACTCTACTGTTGTCTGTTATCACTAACCGTAACTGTTATATATAGAAAAAGAATATCAATTCGCAGTCGTACGACATCGAGAGCAAAAATGAAAAATTTATATATTTGATTTTTTTCTCAAAGAGTTTCCCACGAAATTTTTAATACGTTGTTCAAATAAGTGAATTTCTCAGAGCAATAGGTCATGATGGGGCCACTTAAAAAGGCCCGTTGGGCCACAGGTTGAGTATCAATGACCTAAATTGTTAGATATCCTACATTTTTAAATGACTTTTGAAATGTGTCCGGTTTAATTTCTCATTCCATGCTTTTATTATCCATTCACACACTATTTCTGAACCGGCATGAAGCATTGGGTATCATTTTGTAAATGTATTTTTAACTTTCATTATCCACATCCTCCCAACACGTCTTTTTTGTGCTTTTCTAGTAGTATACCGTTGTTCAAAAGCCTGGTATAGTATTTTGAATAACTGACTTCCAAAAATAAGAGCACTGCACATGTACACTTCAAGTATCTTCATAAAAAAGGGTTCTTGTAATACCTCTGTATATGAGGAACTTAAAATTAAATATTTACACCATATAATGATAGTCCCATAATGTTACCAAAGCCTCTATAATTAGGCCATAGTTTATACTTTCGAATGTAATTTTCCCAATTCCTCAATGAATTTCATTGCTTTAATATTAATAATTATCAATATTTATATTCGTTTCTGTGTTTATAGTCTTTGATAAAGTAGCAGTAATTCCGGTTTCCGATTTAAGCGTTTTCTAATCTTACATTTGTGAACATAGTAAATTTAATATTGCATTCATAAATGTCAGCATATATGTTTCTCCAAGTATATAATATCACAGCTTTTCTAATTTTAAAAATATTATTGCAACGCTTATTATGTATTACCCATGATGCTTTTATATGTTCGAAAAAAGTTTTAACTTAATTTCAGCTGAAAATCACTGTTTTCTATTGGTTGACTTTTATTCTATCCGCATAGCAATGCTATAATTCATAACATGAGCATTTTCTATAGAGCGGATATTTTTTTAAAAAAAAGTCAGCCTTATAACATATAATTCAACCACATTTCATCTATATAAATCCTTCCGAATCTGCCTTGTCTTCATTTTGAGCAGTACATTGTTTCGTTATATCTTCGCATATAGTTTTTAAAATTCCAGAAGCTTGTTTGTTATTTTGCATCGAGTGTTTCTTTTAGCTCGAAAGTGGACTAAAGCCTGAATCCCATGATCCTCAAAGATAGTCCTGGAGGGCTCAAAGGAGGATGGGATAACATCCCACTGGCCATCTAAGGGGCTACTTTGGTCACGTCCATAGAGTATCGATTTCGATGGTCGAAGCAGATTAAAGCGTTCTCAGCTTTTCAGGGAACGTGATCCTGCGATTTGCATTGGATTTATCGTGCTCTTCATCGAATATCGATTCCCGAAGGAAGGGCACCCATTCCATGAGTGTCTATGGAATGTGTTATGTCAATGGAAGGAAATGTTATGCCCATTTATCTCCTTTTTACAGATTTGCTTTACTTAGTTTTAGAGAATATCTTGGCAATAGCCAAATCTTTTGATATTTGTTGTGGCAAACTGGTTACGTAGTTATTATTATTCTTTTAATTAATGATCTTTATTAATGGTAGATTTTTTTGAAAAAAATGTTATGTTTGTATGAGAAAGCTAAGCATGTATAAATTGAAACTTCTTACACTAAAATTTTCTTCATACAAAACTTTATTTCATATTTTAAGATCTTTAAAATATTGATTTTAATTTATTTTTTTCAAAATAGTTGGTATTTTAAGAAATGAAAAAATGCAAAGGATATGTTTTACAAATATAAACAAGCCCGAATGTTGTAACCAATATAATATCAAATGGGACTTTAAAAAATTTCTTTTTATTATCTATATAAATAATTCTTTCATAATAATTAAAATCGTACATGTGTGTGATATCGATACATGATATATCAAACACATATACAGTATTTTTAATCTAAAATTCTCCAGTTATCACAAGGTGTTTTCGCCTTTACGCATAAAGTTACAAAGCATACTTTGCCATATCGTCGATAGCCTCTTTTCGCTTAATCAAGAAACGTCCAAGCGCGACTTTTTTTTTTTAAATATCTGACCTAAATATAAATTAACCTTATCTAAAAACTAATTTTTTTACCTTTCATTTTTTTGAAGTAGTTGGTTCGAAATTCTGTCTGTGGCATATGGATTGTGTGCAACCCTTAATCTAGTATCTGGATTCGTTTTTATGACAAGCGACAAAAGCGGCTTTTTCTCTTTTCTCACTTTCAACCCCGTCTCTTAAACTTCCGAGCGGGACTGTACCACACTCCTTGAAGACCATTTTATCCCTCATTGGAAAGAAAAGTCTTGCACACAGCACAATTGGAGACTGTCCCAGTCTGACCCACCTCTTTTGGCCCCACAAGTTGAGAGTCATACGGCTAGACTAGTGATACTCAACCTGCGGGCCGCATGGGGCCCAGTCAGTGTCCATTGCATTAGGAAATTCAATTATTTAAGAAAATCTACCAAAAACTTAGTGGAAAATTCTATCAATGAAATATATCAATTTTGCTATAAATTTGCTTTTTTAATAGTAGAATGTGTAAGCAAGTGCTTGGTTATGGATAAAAGGAAATTGAAACTACCCCATAAACCATTAAAAAATGCCTAAAAGTATTTTTTTGTATGTTTGATAGAAAGGTCAATACATTATTAAAGTTAAAAAAATTGAGTTTTAATGTTTTAATTAATTTTGCTTTGGTCTTATAGTGTGTTTCTCCGATGATCTTCATGCTGCGGCCCGCTCAAAATACCTGTCATGTGTATGTGGCCCAGTTGAAAAAAAGGTTGAATACCCCTGGGCTAGGCCATAAATCGGTATGTCACTCTTGCATAATCCACAATTCATAGTATTTTCTTCCCACAATAGCTGTCCATCACTTCCTAACACACATGTAGTAGGTCCACGTGTTATATGAAATAAACGAAAGATCTTTTTGAATCTAGCAACAGGCATAGCTTACGTGTTGTTCGCTTTGAAGTGAGGAACCTTTTATTGCGTTTTTCCGCTAGAGGTGCCAAGAAACAAAAAAAAAGGCGTAGCAGACAGCTAGTCAACTAGAAGCTCTGTTACACACGGAAAAGTGAATCGTTTTGAAAATTATATTGTTTACTGTTTTGTAGATATTGTTGATGCTGTTCATATCAGAAGATACTTTTATTCATAATGTATGTTCTCGCCAGGATCAGTTACATTCATTGTATTCATATTTGAAGTCAGAGTATATTGTAATTTTAGGAAGGAGGTAGATTTATCACTGTCATTTCTCGCAAAAGCATCTATGGAATTACGTCATTACTAAAGTTAGATTTACATAAAATATATTTAATATTGATATCATTATTGAGTTGTGTTAATATTAATTGCTGGCCATTAAACATTCTAGAACAAGAGGAAAATAAAATAAAAGAATCATATTCATTGTATATATTTTTAGAGGAAGACATAATTTATTATTCAGGTATACAGCTAACATAATTTAGTACTTAGAGATGTTTCCCCTAGTCTTAATAACAGCTCTAATCCTTTCGGGCATCAAGTCAAACTGAGGCTGGATGACAGACACGAGTACATCATTCCAGAGATCATCGGGTGTAGTGTTTGTCGGATGATGTCGTACCTATCTCTCGGCAACACATAAAGAGATATTTTTAATATGTGATAGATCTCTGAATAATAAGCTGGCCTGAGAAAGAATTGAACATTTCTTGCATAGAGTTGTGCCTTTTATTGTCAAGAAATAGCTCTGGGAAGTCCTCGAAGATGGAATATATCAAGGAAATGTAACAGTGATTATCTTTGCTAGAAAGACGTGAACGGAATGTGTACCTGAAGACATCCCATCCTTCACTTCCTAATGATGATACCGAATTCGACCCGGAAAAGTTCATTTTACTCGAAGCCTTTATTTCAATGATATAATAATTGAGATGCTGTATGCAAAACGAGAATTCGTCTGAAAAGATGACGGGATGCAATTTTTGGGTCCATGAATGTCCTTTAACGCTCTACTCTAGACTTGACTGTCCATTCCTGCTAAAAGCTTCGATGAAAACCTCACAAATTGTCTCCGAGCTGACATTCGGTGATGCAGTGTGGACGTTATCGCACTGTATAAATGGATTGTCAGCCTGCGAACGAGTTAAGATCCCAACTCAAGGAAGTGGATTTACGATCCTGTTAGGTGATGCGAACAACATATCTATTCTCATAAGCATTAATGACAAAGATACGATGAAGACCAGCATGCCCTTCTGGATGGTTTTCTGGGATGCATAAAATTTATATTCGCATGACAATTATAGGGTAACGACCAACAAAAACAGCAGTATCGAGGAAAGGCAAACTGCATTCTCGGTAAGCCACGATACCACGGTCTAAGTCTAAAATGAATGTCTAGGACTTAATGTATGAGGCATAATACGACCTTTCCTCCAACAATTTTCATTTGAATGAAAAACAGTTATAAAATTTTCCGTTACAGACAGACTTTGTTCTTTCCTTCATTGTTGAAATGAGCTGAAATATTAATCATTTGCATATTCTTACATTTTGCAATCTTTATGAAAAAATGATGTCAAGGGCTTTCCTTGTGGTTTATTAATTTTAATGGCTAGCCAAATAAGAAAGCGAAGTTAAAATAAATTATAGCTTCAACTGCATAATTTTTTTAACTATAAAATTCAAATAAAGCCAGCATATTTTTCAATAGATTTTAAGTACTATTTACTCCTGGATACTGTTCGAACGTGATGTTGTTTAAAATTAACCCATTTTTTAATTATAAGTAACCCCGTAAAATTCCCCGTAATAATAAGTAACCCCGTAGTATATTCTAGGGTCCCTAAAGAACACGATTTAAATATTCCTTTTAAGTATTTAAAATCTATTAAAATGTTTACAATAACCGGACATTAAATTATGTATAGTAAAATGTTACTATTTCAATTTAAAATATGCTTAAAACTAAATGTTTGCGAAACTTTTTCCATTCTATTACACATAATCAAAATACATTTGAATCACAAACTACAAATGTATCAATATTCTCATCGTGCTTTGATTAACATGAAGTTCATTGACTACTCTAAATCATTTAGATAATATTTTCGCATTGAAAATTTATAACAAAAACTACTTTGCAGTTTTCGAAAAGTTAGGAGAAAGTCTTTGACAAATTTACAAAAAGAAATAAACTAACTCTTTAGGAACTTCGATATTCTTAACCCCACAGTTCCAATTGAATGGAATCTCATTCAAATTACTGCTGTCAATGTCTTACTAAGGCTGTTCATATCCGACTTTCACCTCTTCCTACTCTTCTTCAATTGGAAATATAGGGCCTAGTTTTAAATACTAAAGCTAGTACTATACATACTTGAGTAATTTTATTCGAGAAGAGAAAACACATAGAACCACCCACATGAAGTCTAAGTGGCTTTTACGGGAGCTTAAAATGAAAAGTTTGAGACTAAAGAGCTAAGAGTTATCTTATAGTCTTCCATTTATAGACCAGCCCTTCCCTGTACTGCGGAAATTGTCAGCCTTAATATATACTCGCCTTTATAGGTACTAGTTACGATTCTGTACTATCTTTTAATTTTATTTCTGGTATATGTGAAAGTGCAGAAAACGGTTACTCTCTGTTAAAGAAAATATGCTCTTCTATGCGTTAACTTAAGATGAATTTATGAGAATTTATTTCACTAGTAATTAGATTTTTTTATCTTTTTACATGTATAAAAAATTCTTGATTTCTATAATATTGTACTGAGAGTTTTGTCATATCATTTGTCTTATAATATCTGTGTATAAAGTTAATGCTAAAATACGACTATTTTAAGTTTAGTAATAAGCCATGACAACTAATATTTTTAATAAATCTTGAAATTTAATGATTTAGGCTTGTAATTTAACTAATTAATTTTGAATGTGATTAACTATATCGAAAGATTTGAAAGGACTATCGCGTGTGTATCACTGACATGTGCGTTCGTACCAGTATCAGTATAACGTCATAGAATTATTCTGATATTGTTTTAAAGCGTTTACATATACACATCATTAATTTCGACTATATATTTTCTCTGATAGATATTGATATAAGAATATTATTGGTTACAGCTAAGAGATCAAAGAATTTCAGAAATTTGTCTATATAACATAGCGAGCTTAGAATATTTTCTTAAATAAGTGGAAGATTTATATAAGACAAAGGTTTTCTTCTAGAGCAAAGCTTGTAAGGAAAACTAATTAAAATGCATAAAAGGATATTGATGATATTTTTGTAGAAATATTTGCTGATTTATGAGAAATACTCTCAAAACGTGTGTTTGGACATTTTTATTATTTCATACGCTATTTTTCATCACTATTACGTTTAATGGGAAAGATATAAAATCACCATACTTTGAAGCTCTGTTCAGCTAAACATTTTTGAGTTTGTATACGCATTTACATAAAATTTTTTATATATACCACAAATAAATCACAATTATTACTATTTTTTCGATTTCTTATGTTGGGGGGAAATAAGACTTCGATTGATTTAAACTTGATTGATTTAATTTTAATTTATTTCATTCTCTAAAACAACACTAAGACTATTGGTGACGGACTTCATAGTTTTGAACCATGGTCAAGTGATGAGCACGATACCTGAGCTGGCACCCTTCTCTCCAAACTTTCGCAACACACCAATGGGAAGAGTCGAATGATTTAAAATAGTAGTTGAAGATGTCAATCTCTAACATCATTGTATTAGAACAGATTTTATTTAAATTTAATTTTTGAACAAAAAACAAGAAGAGAAAAGAGAAGGTATATATAAGTTTAGTTTGTTGATTGATGTCGCACAATAAATATACAGGGTGGTCCTTAATTCATGGTACAAACTTTAAGGACAGAAACAGGACAATGTAACAATCATTTATTGTATAGAAATGCATGGGCATAAGTCCCGCAGTTAGGCACAAACAGGGGAAATAAAAGAAAAGAAAAATGGAGTTATCGGTGAGTTGCGTTACCGGTAGGGGGCAGTAGATATCAAGTCGCCGTTCAACATGATACATCTCAGTAGGGGAAAGAGGTATTCACATTTGTGCTGACGTCTACAATGGGAGACTTTATGTATGCTGGAATTCTGACATACATTACATGTACGGCCGTACAAATGGTAACGGCAGAGCTGCGCTACTAATGTATCTCGAGCAGTTTTCTGACCTTCGAATGCCGGATCACAGAATGTTTCAGCGGTTACATCGTCAACTTCATGAAACACGTTCGTTCCACGTCACCAGATATGATGCTGGTCGATGAAGAGGTATATGTAGTCCAAGCCTAGAAGAAAGCATATTGAACGTTGTGGCTGTTAGACCAGAGTCAAATACAAGAACTGTTGCTCATCACGTAAGTGTGGGTCATCAGACCGCTTGTAGAGTGTTAAACAAAAATCGCTTAAGCATCTTTCATTTTCAGCGAGTACAAGCTTTGAATCCGGCAGACTATCTTCTCCAACAGCCAGTGAATGGTACAGCAAGGTGCGCTGAAACTGGACTCCATAGCTCATGTGCTATATAAGCGGTTATAGACAGTAATTGTAAACATTACACTTGCCAATGACACATTCAATAATTACTTAGTCTTTTATTTTTTGTGTTTTTGCCTCAACGCGTCACTTGCGCCCATACATTCCAGTATAATAAAATATTGCTACAATATCCTGTACCTACCCTTAAAGTTTGTTCCATGAAATCGGGCCACTCTGTAGAAAAAAAAATTTTGGTTAAAAAAATCTAGTTTTATGTTAAATTACTTAGTATTGAACATCAGCAATTTTATTTTACTTATTAAATGATCCTTAACTTAAAACTGAATATTCTTCCGAGTTTTTTTCTTTTTTTCTTTTGAGTGATTAATTTTAAGTTAATTATTATTCTAAATCAAAACTAAGTGCAAACTTATTAGAAATGCAGTCATCGTGATGATAATAATATTCTATAGTCTTACATATTCTTAGCATTTTTACCATCTTTTTTCATTAAGTCTTTATCATTTCTAAAATTTATAATAACAACTTTTCACCAAACAAAACTATAAAAATTTAAAATAAAAAATATGCACTGTTTAAATTAAACTAAAGGCTTATTAATAAAAGCATTTCAAAAATTTATGAATAAATAAAAGTAAAATTATTCATTTTGCATGAATAAATGTATTACATTTAATTATAAGTATTACTCTCTTATAAAATAAAAATAACAGATACTTAATCAAATAATACTTTTTAAAATGTCACATTTTAAAAATAAATGTGTGCTAAAATTGAATTTATTTCTCCGCACTTTATTAGTTAAAATATTCACAGCTATATTGGGCTGGATTTAATGTAATTTCGTAAAGTACTAATTACATTGAATGCTGAAACTTTTACAAATTGTTTGAACTTACATAAATGTTTAAATGGATGCCCTTTATATAATTTATTTTACTTATTATAAAAAGTAAAGAAAGGTACATACACAAGATAAAATTGAGCAAATTATTTTCATCCCAAACCTGTTTTTATTTGTTTACTGGAAAGCAGATAATCAAAATTTTGTGAAAATCATGAAAACTTTAACTGAATTTAGAATACTTACACCAAATAATTTAAATGCAAAACTAACAGTGCGGGTCCGTTTATTACTTTTGCATTTGATAAACAAACAAGATTGTATTAACAAGCAGATAAGTTTTCTGAATTTTAAACTTGTTTGCATTCCCCTAACTTCATTAAACAAAATTTTCTTACGCTCCATTAAAATTTCGAATTCTTTATAGCCACAGAATTAATATTTCGCATAATTAAAAATAACCTACCCTCGCCGATACGGCTTGAAAACTCTAGAAGCACGAAAATGGTTTGAGATAGCGAGAATAAAAAACAAAATGTGTTCGATTTCATCGAATTGTTCCCACGATAGTTGTTCGAAATCCATAAAACTTAAATTTTACGAGAGTGAATTTCCGACCCAAACGCGGGCTTTACAGTTTCTTCTTTTTTATTGTCAATTTTATTTCTTTTATTTTTACGTTTTAGATCTTGTGTGCTGACAAATGAGAATAGCGTGGTTGAGAATAGAATAATAAAAAAAGGAAGAGGAAAACTGTTCCATTTCATTGTAGAACCTTTAAAAGAAGCAAACCAAATCCCAAGGTAGGCATCGAGTCGCTCACAATGAGAGTTTTATGAGGCTGAAATAGGTTTTTTTTAAATTTTATGCTTTGATGACAAATAGTGTTTGAATGAAGCTGAGAGCTTCGTATCTAAGAAGGTTTAGGCACCCAAAACTTAAGAGCTATTCACCTGAGTAACTCGTTTACTGCTTTTCTTTTAAATAAACATTAAACTAGATTTTCTGAATGTAACTAAAGATCTACAAGTTCAAGCGAAAAAGAGTTTCTTCTGTCAGTGTTAAAATTATTTAATGCTTTATCGTATTCAACAACGCCCCCTAGCGGACTCATAGAAAGAACCTCAGTCTAATCCTAATCAAAAGGCTAGCAGCAGCTAGGCTGTTAAGAAATAGCTATGCAACGTAATGCCTATTCCGTTTTGTATTTTTATCTATGCTGTGTTGTCCGTAAAAAAAAGAGAAAGAAACGAGCCTTACAGTAGTCGCATATGATGTGTAACATCTGACATGTTATCGTGGTTGAAACGCAATAGTGACTTTAATCCTGAAAAAAATGAATCGGATATGATTGGAAATAATTTTCTATCGAATAATTATATCCTTAATGAAAATTTTATTTAATTAACACAAGGAGTAATGCAATATTTTATCAAAAATATTTATTCTTGTTCAAACAGGAAATATAATTATTAATATATAGTTTACACTTATATAAATATATCCTCAGATTTCACACACAACGAGCCCTGAGACTTTGACATTTAAGCGTAAGAATCGCAAGTTTATTCTGGATGAAGTCTAATAAGACTTGCTGGTATGTGCGGAAGGCTGGTGGCTTAATTGCTACTAGAGTTGGACCCTGAGAGGAGGATAGCCAAGAGACACCTCCAAGCGCGCAGATTGGTCAAATCAAACAGCGCGCGCTTCCCCGACTTCTGTGTACGCATTTCCGTCCCTTTTCTCGAAATCACTCCAACAAATATCCAGCAGCCGAGAGTAAAGATGTTACACATCAAAAATATTAATGTGTACTAGCCATAGTCATGTTAGTACTGTTATAATACTCTGTTCTAACAGTAAAGTACGAATCAGCCATAGCCCTAACTCATTATAGTCTTTTGTCCGTTATATTTGAAACAATAAATTCTTAATTTATAAGATATTAAGAATTGGTAACAATGTTCTCATTTCGGCTGGGTTATAAATATTCTTATTTAAAATTGTTGGAGGTACGGCTTAAGGATCTAATAGCAAATATTTATATTCAGAGGTAACAAACACCAGAGTGGAGGAAAAAACCTTACAAAATCAATGCTTAAAGATGCTAAAATTTTTATTGAATAATGAATACATTCATTAGAATTGTGTTAAGTTCAACGATTAGAGAATACGCTTATATTGACAATTAAGACGATTTGAATTCATCCGTAAATCTTTTCGATGTAATTATTTACAAGAATTCTAAAGAAATTTGACGTCTATATTTAGAATAATTTAAGCTATAAAACTAGAAAGTCAGTAAAAAACTTCTGCAACCAGGTAGTAACTATATTATAAAAGTTGTTGGACAGTAAGCAATAGATTATACTTATTTTGAATGTATCTTTGAGGGTCTAAGAAAATTTATTACATGTCCTTCTGCACAAGATATAGTAAAATACTAATTACTTCGTAGAAGTTACACTTTCCAAGATGCAAACTCGAAAAGGGAATAGTGATTATTTTAATATATATCTTATTTTTTATTAAGATATTTCACAAATTTGCAGCGATCCCTTCTCCACAAGTTCCAATCAACAAAGGAAAGGATTAAAAGCACTTAATGACTGGTCCGAATTGGGAATCCTTTTCGTCCCATTCGTCTAACGCGTGCACAGAATGGTCTCGGTACCCAAAAGTAGGAAATTCAAATCACCCTATCCCAAAGCAGGAAATAACGGCATCATCCATGATGCCGTTGCCAACACCAACATCTTGTTGCCAAAGTGGTGACCAGGAATAGAACACTGGCTGGCAACTCAATTTAACACCATTGGTTGATTGTGCACTCCATTCTAATTACAAATATGTCGCATGCGTCAACCAGACAGACCATCTTAAGAAAAGACTGCCCACAACGTCAATGGAAAAGGTTTCAACAATACTCCAATTTACTAGGGTTGTTTACCATTTGCAATAATTGCAATTTATGTTGTAGGAATCAACCGTTGCTGTAAATCTGTCAGAAAGACCATGAAACAACTGAAAAAGACTTTCCTTTAAGTATGCAGCGACCCCTTGTATCACAAATCGTAACCAGCAAGGACAAGAAAAAGCACTTGACGAATGATCCAGTTAGGGATTCCTTTTCGTTCCAGCTGTCTAACTCATGAACGGACTGATATCCAGATCCAAAAATGGACAACTTCAAATATCCCTATCCCGAAGCAGTAACCGGGTGTATGACAGAGCAAAAACAAAACAAAAACACCTGGAAAGTAACAAAGCTGAAAACTGCAAAGTTCTTTATAAATAGTCAATAACATTTCACTACTTTTACAACAAAAAGCACACACTTTGAAAGCTACTCTTAGGAAATATGTTTTTTTTTTTTTTAAAAAATATAAAAGCATACAAACACACGCGAAGATTTGATGACGTACTTCTACTTTGCTCTTACATAGAAAGGCTCCTATTTCTCCATTCTTAAGCGCATTAAATTTGAAATTTATTATTAAAAAAAATTAGTGTTCTTTTCATAAAATTACAATAAATTATCTATGTAGTTCAAGGGCAAAAATAATTATTTAAATCGAAATATTATATATTATATTAATAATAAATTCGCAAGCTTTAAATTTTTAAAATTAATTATATATAATCTGAATTGAAAATTTTTTTAATACTACGACTATTTTTTGTTATATCTTTTGTTTTAAATTTTTAATTGATATATATTTTGCAAATGTATCATGTGTATCAAATATTTTTAATATCAGACCCTTCTTTTTCGTACCTTGCATAAACTATTATATGAATCGTTTTAGCTGATTTGGTAGAATATATATTTTTACAAAAATATCTTCCCACAATGCCTTAAAATTTCAAGGTTTTGAAGATAAAAGAGAAAGAATTTTAAAATAAAATAATAATTGAATGGAAATATTATTATCAAATAGCTATTTCTAAAACAATGTAATTTTATACTAAGTAAATAAGTTCAATTTTATGTGCTTTTTTCAAGATGATAATATAAAATTGTTAGCTTATTTTTGGATTATATTCTTATTATTTTTTCAAGCCCTTCTTTTAGCTGTATATATATTTATTTATATATCTTGTTCAAGTTTTCAATCATTAATAAAATACTTTCTATTCAACCAATCAAGTGCAAATACATTTTTTAAAATTTTTAGTGGATGACACTTGATGTTAATGCAGTTTTTACAAATATTAATTCATTAATTACTGGTTAATTAAATTAATTACCGGCTTTCGACGCCAACTTAGAATTGTTTCCATTATTGTAACAATGTAACTGTTAAAATAATAGCAAAAACTGGCATCGAAACCCGGTTTCTCAGCCAAACTAGCCAAACCGGGTGTGCATTGTTACAACAATGCAGACAAATCATACTCTTTTTTTTTATGTGTAACATATTTACTCTTGGTTGCTGGATATTTGTTGGAGTGATTTCGAGAAAAGGGACGGAAATGCGTACACAGAAG
>BMAO01019369.1:0-83418 GCA_019973975.1 Trichonephila clavata
TTAAAAAAATTAAATGTTCTTATCAAATAGTATTTTTTTTTTTTAATGTTTTTTTTCAGTGAATGTTAGCATATAAACCTAGCTTTTCCCCCCATAAGTGGATTTTAACACTTATATATGTTTAATTAAACATCCAAATGTTAAAGAGCTATCTGTAGAATTTTTTTTTATTAGTATTTATTGATAATGGATTTAAATTAATATATTTTTTTTTAAATTAAAAATGCATTCAATGCATTTCTGAGATTCATTTAAAATATTTATCAGTATCGAAATTTTTGTTCTCTTTCATAAAAACTTATAGTTTACTTTAAAATAATGCGTAATTGCATGAAACTTTTTTCCCCCGTGTCAAATATTTCATAAAATTCTCACAATTTTACTTCAAGAATTAAATATAGTAGTGAAATTTTGTAATTTGAAAAATTTATACTTTCTGTTCTTTTTTCAGCATACAACTATTTTTAAAAATGCTACAGTTTCGTTTCCGGGAAAAAACTAAAAAAATTTAATGTTTTTATCAGATAGTATTATTTTCTTTTTGAATGATTTTTTTCAGTGAATGTGTACTTATAACTAGGTTTTTTTACATAGTGTTTTTCTTAGCAGTTACAAATGTTTAATCAAACATCCAAACATTTCAAGAGCTATCTGTAGAATTTTTTTATTATTATTTACAGATAATGTGGATTTAAATTAATATATTTTTTAAAATCAAATGAATATTTCTATTATTTCCTGATTAAATTAATTATTTGTTAATAAAAGGTATAACGCCTATTATTTTGGATAAAAATACGTTCTAGAGCCTGGAATAAATATTTGTCCTCAGTGCCAGCCTAGCGGTAGCTAGGCTTCTACTTCAGTTACACAGTATACCTAAGAAAGGGAGTAAATAAAGTGAGAATGATAGGTTCGCCTAAGCTAAAACTAGCTTCAGCGGTCAGGAGGGGTGGGGGGAGGTGGAACATAGTTTCCGTAAACGGAAAACGGCTTTTGCGTTTCGTTCTTCAATCCGAAAAGGGGGTTTTCATTACGTTTAACAGCATGGGGGGGGGGTGGAATTCTTAGAAATCAGGTAGTATCTTCGTTGCGCTATGAGGCAAACGGTACATGAGGTGAGGCTGGTTCATGAAGTTAGATTGAGATCTAATCGTTGGGTTGTCATGATTGCAGAATGGAAAGTCGAGGAAAGATTCGCTATTAGGGTGTGGATGGGTTCAACACAAAGTTCTTCGTGGAGAACAGATCTTGGGATGTACCTGTTTATTATGAAGTCTTTGAATATCATTTAATTGTGTGTTACTGGCAGATCCCCAAATGGGGCATGTATACGTTAAGATGGGGCGAAGATAGGTTTTGTAAATAAATATCCGGTTATTTAAAGAGAGTTTGGATTTCCTTCCAATCAGTACGTTCTAGAGACATTTTTAAGCTAACTGTAAGTAGCGATTGATTGATTAATGAAAACCTGAAAATTATTTTATTATTTTAGATTCCTAAAAATATCTATTATTAAAAAATGATGACTTTTTTTTTACTCAAGCATCAAAATAGTTTTCTTTTGTTGTTTAAATTTATTATTTTTTTACTAAAGTAATATTGTTTTCGACATGTCATGAATAGAAACTTGAAGATAAATCTTATATCTGAGGGGAGAGTCGGGGGGAAAATAGTTCTACACTCAAATAAGCCACTGTAACACCGTGCAGTAGAAAGAGAACTGAAACATGTTTGACATTAGTAAGATCTGGAAGATATTTTTTTTTCGAAAAAGGGAATTGTAGTGACGTTTATATAAAGGAATCACACACATACCAGGAACTTTGATAAAGGACGGTGAATTTCCATGGCAGTATGTTATGCATTCGAAACAAATTTTAATAAAACACTCAAAATACTTAAAACAATCATTTAATAATTTCTTCTTTTATAAAGATAATTGCATGAAGCATTTTTCCCGTGTGTCGATTATTTCAAAAAATCCTCACAATTTTACTTTAATATTTAACCTTTAGAGGACGGCTGGTCGATGGTGCCACCAAAAAGAACAGCCCTTTAAAGGACGGCGCTAGTCGGAGTAGCGACCAAGTTCTTCTTTCCCCCCTTTAACAGCGTTCAGATCACCTTAGGGTCTATAAAAATCCAGGAACGTCAATCACTTGACCGGTCTCTTTTGTATTCAGATAGGGGGGAGGATAGTTCCCTCTCTTTCCCACTAGTCTAGAATTCCCTCTTTTTCCCTCTTATGACTATCCCTCACTAGCAGATTTAATCTTAGGCAGGAAGAAGGTGTTACAATTATTATATTGAAGTTTTTCTTACCATATATATATTGAACAATTCCAATTTCTTTTTATAAAATTGAGCAGAAATATAATCTCTTAATAAATAATTTAATTATTTTTTTTTTTTAGATTATTAAAAACTAATAAATTTATGTTTTGAAACGGCATACACAACTAATTCTTGTATGAAAATTATTTGCATTCTTTCTTTGAAGAATTAAATCATTTGTCAAATCTTTTTTTATTCCTGTTCAAATAACAAAAAACTCGAAAAGGGAACACAAACTAAAAAATATTTGAATAAAATAAGGCTTGGAAAATATAATATACATGACTGCTTGAATAGATACTCAATTTATTAGGACTAATCGAGATTCTCAAAAAAGTTTTCAAAAGGTAATTTGTTCTACAATATTTATTTCGTGAAAATAGATGAGTCTTACAGATTTTTGCAATAAACTTTTAAAATTATACATTTTAGTTTTGCGAATACATTTGTGAAGTACAAGAAATACCTTTCAAATTTTACTTATTGTAACGGTTGATATATAATAGTTGAAACTTAAAATTGAAGAATTTAAACTTTAAAAATGCAAAAAAAAACTGAATGCTTACATGACCCTTTTTCAATTCTTTAAAATTTTATATCGAAATATCCCCCCCCCCCCAAAAAACCTATTTTTTAATCATGTATAAACAACAAAAAACGAAAAAAGAAAATATATTTGCAACAAAAAAATTATAGAAATATTTGTTATAGGTTTTTAAAACTATTCATTTCAGTATTTCGAATTTTTTTATAAAATGCAAGATACTAACTTCGAGATTTTTTATTATGACAGTTGATGTATAAAAGTTGTCTTCGAAACAAGAACTATCAATTCCGATATTTTTTCTTTCAAATTTGTTGAAAACGAATATTACGAGTTCTTCAGCATAAGAAAAACGTCCCGATTTATACAAAAAACATAGAAGCAAGAATGAAATTTTTGATTTTGTTATATATTATACTTTGAAAGCTCTATAGTGTTGGATTTCGTGATTTTTAGAACTTAAAATAAGTTTTTTTTAAAAAAAATAAAGTAAGTTTCTTTATAATAATAATACGAAAAATTTTGCAAAATGCTCTAAAATCAATCTTAAAAATAAATATAATCAGAACGTAGTCTAAAAGATAGTTATAATGAAGTAAAAAAAACCCTGTTCGTTTTCTTTTTTTCCCCCGTTTATTTATTAGTCAATCACTCTTTGTAGTATCATACATAATAAGAAAGGAGTGTTGGGGTGTGCTCTCAGGCTATTGAACGTTTGAAACTCTGAATACAGTCACGTGGCTCTTGTAAATGAGCACGAAAAGCAAGTTGTAAAAGCTTTTATATGGACAAATAATGCTTCTCCCTCTTGATTATTGTTGATTCCTTCAGGTTTTGGTCGTTATTGATTACCATATGCCTTTTTGGTGCAATAAAACTTAGAAACTCACATCTGCCTTCTTGTAAATCTTCCAGATTGCTTTCTAGTACCCTGAAAACTATTCTTCCTTTATTCTTCTTCTTGTCGAAATAAAGCATTAGAAAATGCATTTCCTTTTCTATTAAATTGTTGGACATAGGATAAATAGAAACTATGGAAACAACTTAAAAGAAGGCCCACTTCTACATTACGAGCGTTATCAAGAGAATGAAACTAACCGTTTGGAGAACTGATATTGTGTTAGATTTTGAGAGATAAGGTGAAAAAGACCCAGTAGGGGACTGTCCAAACAAAGCATGGGGAGAGAGTAAAAAAGCGATATATTTGAAAATAAAGACTTCCTTCTTTTTGAAGAAAGTCAAAGAAAGTAAAAGAAAAATTGTTACAATCGGTAACCCGACTGACGAATCTGTGCTTTGAGAAGAAAAGATTTTTGTAATTATTTTGAATGTTGATCAAAAGAGTTGACTTCGTAAGAATGTGTTGGCTCTATCTTATGCACAAAATCACATACAAAAATCAGTCCATTATCGCACAAAATCTCAGAGCAGTAATCTTATAACTTAAGCAATATTATGCAATTATTTTGAAATTTTGAATAAAAAGTAAGGATAATCCGCAGGCTAAGGATCTAATTTTTTTGTACGAAAGGTGAAAAAAAATAAGAAGCCCCTGTATGCTGTCATTACTAGCTAAAGAAACAATAACGTACACATAAGAATAATATATTATTTTTATATAAACAAGTTTAAAATACATGAAGCTTCTAGGCAACTTAAAAATGTTTGTAGTCATAATATTTTGTCTTTTTTATCAGTTTGTGTTTGCGGTTTTACTACCAAGTATTCTAAAAATTCAAAGCATTTCCTCTCTTTTACTAATGAAAATATTTTATTATTGTTGGAAAAATATAATTTTAAATTTCTTATGTGTATAAGTAATTTATTATAAGGAACACATAGGTAAATTTATAAATTATTAATATTTCATTTACAAGTAACATAAGGGGCAAAGTAATAAGACGGACCTCGTAATTTAAATGACGATCCAGTAACAAGACCGATAACCGAGCTAGAACCCCCACTTCTAATTTCCACACCATGGCATCGTAAGAGTTTTGATTTAATGCGTATCAGCTCTACAACATAGAACCCCTAATCACGACCATTTTTCAAAAAAAAAAAAAAAAACATTTGGTGATTATGTTATTTATTACATTTATTTGCCACACACAATAAATGATTTTTGTAGTCACGGTAGCCTAGTGGTCTAGGTTGTAGGGGAGTGGTGCACTTTTAAATCTGTCGAGAGCTCAAACGTCCTCCCATTGGTGTGGTAGTTAAGAGAGGGTTAACTCAGGTGTTGTCTTCATCACTTGACCACGGTTCAAAATTACGAGGTTCGTCACCAAAAGCCCTCAAGTAGCTGAACAATGTGACATTAATATTCATTTACTCACTCACTCATTAAATGATTTATCATAATGTACAGCATGCATAGGAAGAATTGCATGAAAGGAAAATGAAAATTTAATTTTTGAAAAAAGTTTGTTAATGAAATTCAGATTTAAACTTAGGATTCAATAAGTGTTATGAATTCTTATGTATCAAAATAGAATGAATTACAGAAGGAATAAAAAATGACAATTATGCTTCAAATCTAGCATTTCTTTACGGAAATTATATAAGAAATTTCTTAAGAGTATTATGCATTTTGCTATCATTTCGGAAAGAGAAAAACAATTATAAATTGAGTAACAATGCAGTTTTCAAAAAATCATAGCTGATTTATAGCGATATGTCAATTGGTATACACAAGTTGCGAAATCTTATCAAGTTTTTAAAACTACACATAAGTAACGTATTAATCTTCTTGATTAAAGAGTTATGCACAATTCTCAAAACAGATATTTTTATTAAAAACTTTTAAAATCTTCAGAGTAATAAACTAGTTTAGAATAGTTCATTATCGAAAATCTGAATTTTACGTTATGACATAAAGAAATAAGCTCTCACACTTTGCTTTTTCTTTTATGTTATTGATTAGAATTACCTGTAATTTATAAGGAATATTATTATTTATTTCTTATTTCTACTTTGATTATTTTAAGTTTTAACACCAGCATAAATTACGTTTATGTGTATCAAATTCATGCATTTAAAGTTATGAAAAATAAATTTATAACATTTCCTCCATTTTTATGAATTTACTGAAATATCAGTAAATGATATCTATATTTTATCAAAATATAAATACATTTTACTTGAGTAAAATCAATTAAATTTCGTTTAGTTTATTGCACCTTTGTCTACAATGAAATAAACGTTTAATTTTTTTTAATGCAATGATTCTTATTGTTTTCTTTGTTTTACGCTATTTCTCTCAATGCTCTTAATAATACTGAAAAAGAAATCCAGATGGAATATAGTTTAAATTGTTAGGAAATTTCTCTTTTAAAAATAAATAAATTTCCCGAAATTTCTTGATCTGAAATCATCACTAATTTTAACATTGGATTTTTCAAGAAAACCTGTTTCCCTAAGAAAGGGAGAGTCTTTGTATTTAGGGACTGTCTAAGCAGTGAAAATCGCCATTGATCAGCGGGAAGCCCATTACTATTTTGCTTCTTTTGTCCGCCGTTATATGGTAGCATCTGTCAATGACCAAAAAGGGGGTAGCCAACACAGCTGAAAGTGCCGTCCTTAAGCAACTTTTTCTCTCAAAACCCGCCGTCTTCAAAAGGTTAAAATAGTAGTGAAATTTGAAACATTTCTACTTTTCTGTCTTTTTTCAACATACAACTATCTTTAAAAAGGCTACATTTTCGTTTCCGGGGACTAAAAAATTGCAACGAAAGAACTGAAAACTGAGTGAGTGATTTTTTAATTCGAACTGTTCGCCTATTCGAGGGTTATTGGCGATGGACCTCGAAATTTTCAACCATGGTCAAGTGACGAGGACGACACCTGCGCTTTCACCCATCTCTAATAATTAGAACACCACACCAACGCAAAAACAAATTTCGAAAAAGGGAGTTTTAATGACATAGTTAAAGAAATCACGCACATAAGAGCTATCGGCCTGAGGGAAACACGAAATTTCCATGAGGATGAAGTTATTCACTCGGTAAAAGCCCGTGCAATGCCGGGCTAAGCGGAGAGGGAAAAAACAAAGAAATCAAAGTAATTTCGAAAAATAATATTGGAAGTGTTGAATTTGTGAAGAGAAGGGAAAATGTTAAGCGACAAAGCCATGACACACACTCATGGGTCATGCACTCACATCGTACGCGTCAAAACCACACAAAAGTGTTGGCGTCAGAAAGAAAGGAGGAAATTAACATGGGGGGATTAAGTTATACCCTCGGTATAAGCGCGTGCAACGCCGGGCTATGAAAGCTAGTTATCTTCATAAATGACGAAGTTATTAAATGTTTTATTAAAATTTTGAGTATTGTTTGAAAAATCGTAAAAAAAAGTTTTCGGCATTTTACTTTGAAAATGATTGGTTCAAAAAGTTAAAAACATGAACTTATTTAGTGTAGAATATCGTTTTAATAACACGAAAATAAATTCATACACAACGATTTAGAAATGATTTTCGTAAAAACTCATCAATTTTGACTTATTTTAGAATAAATCGTAAAAAATAGAAAATATTTGTAAAAAAAATTATACTGTATCGTGGCGAAATAAATGAATCTTTCCGATTCTGTTATTTTTTTTCTTTCTGATTTAAAAAAAAAATTAGATGGCTGTTTTAAAATCATCAAAGAAGACGGAACTTCGCTCCGTCGAAATGGAAATGAAGCTTGGCAAAATAAACAACACACAGGTGTAAAACAATTAGGCGATTTAAGGTTTTTAATTAATATCTTTTTAACTAATTACAATACCGGAATATTAAATGGCCAAAACAACTTTCCCGGATCATTCGCTATCTTTTGGTACCTTCGGCGAGTTTCTCCGTCGTCTGGTTCATGAGAAGATAGACACACATAGATAGATAGATACATACGTTTTTTTACCTTCGAATTTTAATAGTGTAGATTATGGTTTCAAACATTAAACAAAGTGATTGTTTATTAAGTTGAAAAATAAAAAATTTTAATACTAGAAAAAAAAAATCAGTTGAATTTTAAAAATTAGTTTACTTTCTTTTGCGGTAAAATAAAATTTTATGTGTTGAGTTGGTATTTTTTTTATAAAACTATCCAAAGGGGAAACTTGCTGCAAAGTCTCATGCTTAATGAATCAATGCACTTTTCATTTGAGGTAATCAAATCGAAGTTTGAATTGTTCATCTAATTAGTATTGAAACTAAGGTTACTCTTATTATATAATTTGTTTCCTTTTGCTTTTATTTTTCATTATTTTTAGTTGTTTTGAATTTGGTTTATGAATAGTGAATGGAGTCGAATGTGTTGGCCATTACAATTTTTATGTGGTTAAATGTTTTAAAATATTATTCATATGTCTTCATACCAGGGGTATCAAACTTACGGTCCGAATGTGTATTCGGACCCACAATGACAGTTTGTTCGTTGCGGCTCACTCTAACCTCGGGTCGGTTATGAAAATAATCACTGAGAACAAAATTTCTCCCAAAAAAGGGAAAGATGTTAGCAGAAAAGAGATGCGTAAATTGTGAGGAGGTAACACTAAATTTTTCTTGTTCTTTTATATTTGTTTGTTATAATGTTATTTGAAATAAATCCATGTTTTTATGAATATTAATTTTTTTTTCCGGTCCACCCGAGGTTAAACTTTGTTTGTTTGGCCCAAGGTAGCCTTTGAGTTTGACACCCTTGTGTTAGACAGTTTCAATTATATTGTGTAGTTTTTCCATTGTGTTCATGGCTTTTATATATATTATAAAATTTCTAAGGCAGGGAGTTCATTTTCTCTATGATCCATATTTGTGAAGTTCAAGTTTCTTATCTGGAAAAATTTCATGGGGCTTTTTTTTTTCAATTCAAAATTTTTAAATATCAACTTGATTTAGTACAACATAGCTCTTTTTTTTTTTTTTTTTTTTTTTTTTTTTTTTTTTTTTTTTTAGAAAATTTTTCTCAGTATTCTTTTATTTCAAACTTAGTCGAAATACATTCACTGCTAATTACTAACAAAACTGTAAAATGTTAAAAGATCATTGGGTACAGTTTTGATTGACACAAAATACAATAGGAAAGTAGTGAATATATTTATGCATGAAATTAAAATAATTAATATCAAGATAAAAACAATATTGAGTTTTCATAGGTAATAAGAGGAAATTAGGAGTCATTAAGAAAATGCTTAAATTCAAAACAAACTAAACCGATTTTAATAGGGTATTTTACCATGCCTCATGCTCATACAAAGTTTACATTATGTAACCATTTTTTCCATGAGGTATTTAAATACTTCATTGTCAATTAATTGGCACTTCTCTTATAAAGTAGTTTGCATCTCTGTGATGTTTGAGGATAACATGCAAATACTGCACCACAATAAATTTTTAGTGTGATCAAAGTCTGGCAAGTATGCTGTCTAATAAATATGTGCAATTTTCTTCCTTCTCCAAGTTGTTGCCTATGTTAGCTTTGAGTAAGTACACATTATTCATTAAAATGAAAGCAGGACCTACTACTGCATGATCATACAGTGTGTTCAAGGATATCCTTCTGATTCTGCATATCATCACAGAACACTATCTATAGATTAACAGGTTGGTGGGATATTCTTCTAAAATGCCTATTCATTTCATGCTATTTCTACTTCAGAATTCAGTGTCTGATAATGCTGCTCTGGGGCCAATTGTAGTCTCCTTGTTCTCTCCAGATCCTTGTATGTTTGTAATCTTGCTCCAGGGCAAATATCAACTCATCCATCAACATAACTGAGGCTCAATTTGACACAGTCCAATTCACATGCTGATGACACCACTTTTATGTTGACCCTATGGATTTAATTGATAGAAAAAACACACACCTGTGGCTCATAGGTGTGAGTCCTTTCATGTGTGGCTTTTAGTGCACAGCAATGATATATAGGTACTGTCAGCTGTGGGTTTGTCTCTTTTCAATTCTGCTTGGCTACAGATATGTCAATCTTCCATAAGGGGCTGTAATCCTTTTGCGATCGGCCTCGCATCTTCTGGCAATAGCTAACTTGTTTTGAATTGTTTCCATACTTGTAAAATGACAGAATGATGAATGCCAGATGAAAGAGCAACATCTGTAATTGATTGTAAAGCTTCATGATATTTTTTTTAAATGTCAATGCTCACTCTGTGCTATTCATCCTCTGGATGCTATTGAAACATCTGTCTTGAAAACTAATATAAAATCTCTAAGCAATGCTTTCACTATATGTATGCATCCTTCACAATGCTAACTTGTTATGTGACTGCAACTATTTTATGTGTTTCTTGACACAAAACCATGATTGGCTGTTATGTAACATTTTTGTATATTTCCATGCAAGGATGTTACCATGGAAAGATCCTTGCATGGAAGCATGTAAATTGTAGCCTTTTTAATTCAGATTAATTTCCAAAAATAAACATTTTTCTCTCTGTGGTTAACTTAAGACTTTTGAGTGTATGTTTGTGTGAGAATTAATACTAAATATATGAAATATGATGTGAAATAAAATATTAGAAAAGAAAAAACATTACATTTTTAAAAATAGAGGAAGAGGTTTGCAAGGTATTTTATAGTTATAAAATTTTATTTCTTTTTGTTAGAAATGTATGAACATATTGTTATTCCTGGCCCCGATCTTGTAATTTGTGATGAAGGTCATCGAATCAAAAACAGTTTGGCAAGTACATCAATGGCTTTAAAAAGTATCAAAACAAGGTATGTATTTAAAGGATTTATGTAGGTAAAAAAAATTTTAAAGTGTACAAAAATGTGAGAACTATTTTTGTTATACTTGTTTGTTAGTAACTATTAAACAGAAGTTATGTTTTAAGTATACATCCATCTTTTAACTATGAGTATAAGAGAAAGCTTTTAATTTTCGAATTTTTAACCTGTTTGTGTTTGAAACTTTTCTCCCTTTTCAAAGCGAGTATTTTTATTCATGTTTATTTTGATAAATTTCTGTTGTAGAAATTTTGTCATAAATAGCTTAAATTTACTCAGTTTATGTTTAAAGAAAACATAATAGTCAAATATGTAAATAAAAAAAATTTCTATAATCAATGCTGAATACCAACAACAAAAAAAATTTTCTTGCAGGAAAAATTATTTGAGTATTTGTGCAAAGAGTTTAATAATTTTGAAAATAAAATTATTTTATTTTAATAATCTTATCTATAATAGCTGGGAATCTTATAGTGTTGATTATCTGTTATACCAGCATTTTATTGAATCTAAAGATATTTTTTGTCAGTTGTTCAAAAAGTTAGGAAATTCAAATTGTTTTCATAATTTTCCTTTTTTTATCTTGATTAAAAAATTATCATAAATTCCCCAAATTCTCAAACAGATAAAGATCTATTTATTAGAAAGGTGTCTAAAACGTTTTGGGAATCTTAGTAAAAAGTACTCTTGTTATTTTTGCCACATTTTAGGGTTCGTTTTAGGACCATAAGTAATTTCTGATCCCTAAATCCAATTGTTACCCAGTTTATGCTGAAAACCGTATTGTAAAAAATGGGAAAATTTTGATATTCAAACAGTGGATTTTGTCCTTTCATACTTGAGGTTTCTGAGGAGAAGCAGCTGGATATATTTAGCCTTTTCATTGAAGCAGAGGTAGGAGATGATGAAGTCCATTGAAGAAGGGCAGGGTTTTATGGAAAATGCTACATGTTACTGATAAGAGTTAGAAAGGAACAAGTGTATTCTTGATGAACACTTGTCATTTGGTGATAATTAGTGGAATGGTGTAATGAAGTGTGTCATAGACCCGCATGTTCCAAAAGTGGATGAACTCATTAAGAAAGATTAATGTCAAACAGTAGACAACATTTCTGCATCTGTGGGGCTTAGCCATGATGCTTTTCAGGTAATCATATGGACATGTTGAAATTGTGCAAAGTGTAAATAATTACACAAAGTGAAATTTCAATTTATGCTTAAATTGAGCTATTGAAAACAAGAATTGAGCAGGTATAATTTTGAAAAGTTAGATAGTTATTTTTTGTAAGCAAAGTATGAAATAGGAGGAGGGGGATGTGTGCTACAATTTAAGTTATAAAATTCAGGATTTCTCTAATAGGTTAAACTGTTTCAAGGTCATTTAGTATTTTTAAACTGTAGGTCGCATGTACAGAGATTTTTAGAATATTTGAACCTTTAACTAAATTATATTTAAATTATTCAAAGCCTTAATCTCACCATCCCATGTATGGGCAATATAAATATATACTAAGGAAATATATTGGTAATACTAATGATTATTTCTTTGGAATTCAATAAATAGTGTACTTGCCAACTTTCACCCTTTGAACATAAAACACACTTTTCAGGTTTTCATTACACTTTTATGTCTATATAGTTAATTTTTACCTATCATATATTGTTTTAAATTCACAAAGATCAGAAATTAGGTAAAGGGAAGCCATAGAACTCGTTACAATTAAGTTTTTTTGGGAAATTAAGGGAGTTTGTCCTTCCTCCTGCATAAAGTATTTCGATAGCTGTTGGTTCCTAACTCATCCGTATGTGCAATTTCGTTTAGCAAGCATTTTTTCACTACTTTCTCTATAGCACCTTTATAGAACTTATTTTGCGTTTTGCTCGTGTTTGTATTTCCTGCCCTTTATATTGTTAATCGATTTATTTTCATTGATTGTTATCGCAATGTCTAACAAAGGCTAAATAATGTTCTTTTCAAATTTTTAAAGAAATTTTTGACTGTATTGGCATATCCCAAAAGGGGGATGCATTTCTTAAATCAAGTAAATGTTGCTCAAAAATGGAGTTTTTTTTTTAAGAACAATGTACAGGCAACAAATATAATTAGGGCGGAAGTTCTGTTTTTATTTCTTTATGTAGAACATAATGATCCACCTGATTGCAGCCTATCATGCAAGTCATCTCTTTTGGAAAATGTTTCAGAAGTCTTAACATTACCAGGAACTAAATGTGTAAGGACTAAAACATCTGTGGGGTTTATTGAACTGGTTTTTCGTCAAAAAAGTGTATGATTAAATGCATGAAACAATGTCTTTTTGCAGATGCATTTGTGGGTAGTAATGATACAAACTATAAATTATTCCCTTTGTGGTCACTTACTTTGATCCCTCAAAATAATCTAATTCAGTGTGGCCTTTTTACAATTCCAAACTTCTTTGTGGATTCTACTAGATGGATTAAAGAAATGTGGCATACTTTTTGAATAATTAGTTAATTTTGGGGAGATAATTCTACATTGATGAAAGGAGAAAAAATGGAATTGTCATCTATTTAATGAAAAAAATCGATAAATATTGGTTACTAAAATTATTTATTAAATTTTGCATCAGAAAAAGGTGATGCTTGCTTAACTTTAATAATGTCATTTCTTTCGTATATATATACCATTAAATTTACCTTAGTGTGTATAAGTTTTTATAAGACAGGTCGGTACAAAAGTAGTTTTCTCTGAGTAATTTTATTTGCATTATTTTTAAGATACTTGAATATCATGTTTTGTTTTATAAAATGTAAAGTATTGTGTATCCTTTGTTTTAAAATTTTGTTTGTTTAACGTTGATCTTACATTTATGATGCTTTACCATTTTTAAAAGCTGGCAGGCATGAAAATAACATGCATATGATTTTTAAGCTTCTTATATTGTCTTCCTTTCAGTAAATGAAATAATGATAATTGTGTATGACATATTAATTTTTTTATAGTTAAAAAGCCTTCAATAATTCGCCTTTTCTTGCTTCTTCAATTCCTAATATTAACATTCATAATTTTTTTACAGCTATTTTCAAATATAGACTTAATGGAGTCTTCTAAACCTTTGTTTACCTTGACTTACATAAAGAATTTAGTATTAGATTTTGAAATTTTTAAGATTATGAAAATGGGGAAATGGGATTATCAGTAAAAAATGGGGAAAACTCACCTTGTCTGTAGATCCTTCTTTTAGTATTTATTTGGTCCACAAAGATGTAAACTGTAAAATTTTAATCCTTAATTGCTTAGAAATTTCATTCCTCTAAAAGTGTCTGATCACAAAGAAGAGCACTTTTTAATAATAGTAGTCTAATAATTGTATAAATTTTTTGCAAAAGATAAAAAAAAAATCTTTTATCTAAAATGCTCAGTAATTTTTCTGTGAAAACAGTATTTCTATAAAAATGAAGTTCATTTCCTTTTATGTAATTCTTTTCATAATCTTTTTCCTATTTTAAATTTTTAAACAAATTTTTTTTAAAGTAGGATTTTTTGGTGAATTTTTTCTTGGGAATTAACTACATTTTTTTTAAAGTTAATTGTAAGTTTCAATTTTCCTGTTTGAGAAAATTCCTCAGTGCATATTTCACTATGAAGATTTTAAGATATTCCTTTAATTTTTTATTTGCAATATTCATGGTACCATTTTGATGATGATGGAAATAGAAATGTGTTATTAACTATATTTTTTTAACTTAAAGGAAATTATTGACTTTTTATATTGTTTTATGACCATAAATGTTTTTTTTTGTTGCATTTGGATTTTTAAAGTTTCATGCATTTTAATTTTATTACAGGCGTCGAGTTGTGCTTACAGGTTATCCACTACAAAATAATTTATTGGAATATTGGTGCATGGTTGACTTCGTTCGTCCAAATTATCTGGGCACTAGGGCAGAGTTTTGCAATATGTTTGAGCGCCCAATATCCAATGGTCAATGTATTGATAGTACTCCTCGTGATCGTCAACTAATGAGATTTCGTTCACATGTATTGCACAGTTTGCTTGTTGGATTTGTTCAAAGGTTTGTAAAAATATACTTTTGTGTGATATTAAATACTTCCTTTTATTCTTTCATCTTAATTTTTATTGCATATCATGTTTTTAACTTCTGTGAAAGTGAGAATTTAATTATACATATATATGTAATCCTGACACACACAAAGCTCTTTCTACAAAATCGAATGTAAGCTAATTTATGTTGAGAAAAATTTATCTACAATTATTTTGTAGCAATTCTCTACTCTTTTTATTTCATAGATTTTAGTACATTTGTTTTCTGGAAACTAAACACTTTCCAAACCAGCATAATTCCATTTATATTAAGTAATTTTTAATTTTCATTTTGATCTGATAAATATCTTTATATTTTTTATTATTTGAATGCATTTTCTTTTTACTCTTCACCTCTTCCTCCAGATCCTCTTCCTAAATAGAAAGCTTGATTTGTTTATAAAATTGCTTCATGTGTTTTAACTGCAGTTGTAATTCTATGTAGATATATCCTTCTTGCTACTTTAAAGTTTGGTTACAATGCATTCTTGTAAACATTAAATGAAAGATTGGATATGAAGTTTCATGTATATAAAGTATTTATCTTTGAGATAATATTTTTTAAGTGCCATCAATTATTGCAGAAGGGGCCACTCTGTTTTAAGAGCAGTGCTTCCAAAAAAAGAGGAACATGTCTTGCTTATAAGAATGACACCAATTCAAAGACAACTGTATAAATGTTTTGTCAAAGATCTTCTGTATGTTCAACAAGCTACAAATCCTTTAAAACTGTTTGCTGTATGCTGCAAGGTAAGTTTGTAGTTCTTGATGTTGTTACTTATAAAGTAAATGTATAACATTTAATATATCTCTTTAAAGCACAAAACTTTTAGAAAATGAAAGAAAAAAATGTCGCACAGAATTTTATTTTTTTAAAATTGTTAAAAGTTTTTATTTCTTTAATAACAGAATAACATAATCCATTAACATTTAAATATTAAATTCAATTGTCTGTTATATATGTTGGATTCAAATAGTCCCAGGGTGCTGCATGGGCTCACGATTGCAAATCTATGAAGTAAGACATTTATAATACCACCCTGTTTCAAAGAAATATAAGTTAAAACCCTGTGAAGAAGTATCTACGAATGCATGGAGTTTCCCTATGCTTCTTTTATTATATTGTATACAACTTTTCTCTCTAAATCTAATGAATTTCTCTCTTAAGACTAATGAATTTTTTTAAAATCTTGTTTCGTTTTTCAAATATTTATAAATGTAAGTCTTGTTAGAGTTGCTCTTCCTATATAGTGGTTAGCGAAGCTGACTGTTGTGCCGTAAGGCCTGGGCTCGAATCCCGAAGAAGGCATAGATGTTTGTAAATGTATAGTGCCTTCGCGCGATGTGGGGGGTACCTTAAATGGCCATTGAGCCGCAAGTCCTCTCATGAGGTTGGTGGAAGAGAGGTGGAAGGCCCCTGCCCACTCCTAGGGTGTTTTTTTTAAAAATTGGGGTAGAATTGAGCCAAAATGTACTGTCACCTACATGGTGCTCAAAGCTACGTTTAACGACAGGCGTACAATCTAGCCCGATGCCATGATGAATTTCATGGCCCTCGATCTGACTATGACAGACAGGGGGCATTAACAACAACAACAGTCTTGTTTGAAGAGTAAAAAAGATAGTTAGTTGATTCCCCCTTTTTGATTAAATAATTTTAATTATTCACTAGCTGAGTGTCACTACAAAAGCTTGATAATGAAAGGAGGAAAACTTTAATGTACAAAGACTGCAAAGAAATTCCCTACCTGTATTCAATTTCTTCTCTGCAAAAACACAAATAATTAACTGTTATAATTAGATTTTCACACTGCATATTAACTTATGTTAAACAACTATTATTTTATCATAATGCATTGAATTCATGCATAACTATGATTATATAAAAAGAAGTAAGGAACTGAAAATTAGAAACAGTAGAAACCTGTGCCACAAAATATTATTTAAATGGAAGGATTGTGAAATACAGTAGTTCTATTGGCAATCAGTACAATGAGGATTTTCCACTTGAGCAATTCTATGAAGTTTATGGTAATTTCACTGGGAAGTTTTTTTTTATTTGCTGAATTAAGGGATTGACAATTCAATTGAAAAAAATCAGTTTTATTTTGGCATAAATTATTTATATAATTTTTAATTGTTCCAGTTAAAAACAAAAACTTTAAACCGATTTATCTCAGAAAGGAGAAATAACCCGTCTTTCTTCATTTCAAATGTTAAGGCTTTGTTTTCCTATTTTGCCAAATGCTTTGATATTTTTTTGTATTTATCTATTGCTATTATTTCATATAACATAACTTAGTGTGCATTTTTTGAATCAAAGCAATTTTTATTTTTTAAAAAATAGTTGAATTTGGAATTAATACATTTTTGAATGAATTTTAAATAAACTTTCATTGGTTATTATTGTTGGAGGAGTAACAGTTGAAAATCGCTTCATGAATTTTTATCCTCTAAAAAATAAATGGTTACCTTTTTGTGGTATTTTGAACACACAAATTGTTTTACACAATATACATGGGGGCAACCATAAACATTTTGTGAAAACTATTGGAAGTTTTTTTTGCAAATCATACCATGTCTTAATAAAATATCTATGACCTTCAAGGCACTATTTGTTTAACAAATCTATGTTTTCTATTGAAACTGATTTTATTTGTTTTTACTAAGAGGATGCTTTTAATAAATAACTACAGAAATCTCAGATGGGGAAAAAAATGCAATTGTAAAATAGCTATTTAGTTTCCTTTAGTTTATCAATGATAATACAAGGTGAGATTTTGGAACTTCCTTCTTTGAAAATGCAATAAAATACACTACACTTTATTTTCTGCCTACCATACAACATTGAAATTTTGAATGTACACCACAGTTTTAACACGTCTATTAAATGTCACCCTCCGTTTTCAATACACTGATGCAGTCAACTTCGAAAATTTTGAGTTACTCTTTCAAGCATATCGACTGGGATATTGTCAATTTCGACTCAGGTGTTAGTCCGTAGGTCCTCCAGGGTCTTGGTACAATCTTGGTCAACCAGGCACTTAAGATAACCTTACAGGAAATAATAAGGAGGAGGTAAATCAGGGGAGCGCACAGGCCAACTTACGTCCCCTTGCTGAGAAATCAGTTGTTTGGGAAACGCTGCTCTCAAAATACCCATGGAAACCCTAGAGTTGTAGGCTATGGCCCTATTTTGTTGAAACCACATGTTTTCAAGGTCCCTCACTTGTAGAGCAAGAATTGTTGGATCATTGTCGTATACTCGTCTGAAATTATGGTAACAGCATAGCCGTTTTCTTGAAAAAGTATGGACCAATGATCCCTACTTTGGATATCGCACATTATACTGTAACTTAATCCGAATGAAGGTGCTTCTCATAAAGTTCTTTGGTTTGTAGCATTCCAATACCACATGTTCTGTTTATTTACACAGCCACTGAGGTGAAAATGTGCCTCGTCTGAGAACACAACTGCATCATTCAACAAGGAGTCAAGTAACTGCTCACATGTTTGTTGAGTCACAATCCTGCTCCATAAGTTGTTTGACCCTAATCATTTTGTAAGTGTGAAAATGGAGCTCACAGTGAAGAATTTGACGAAGAGAACGGAAAGACATTCCAAGGGTATTTGCATGTTTAGGCCCAGAACACTTAGCTGATCGCAGAATTGAACCGAAACTCGTTCCACATTTTCAGGTCTTCTAAGGGTCTTTAAAGGCCCTTTCCTTTTTTGGTGGCATTCCCCGTTGCTTGGAAGGCATCCACCCACATTAAAACACATATCCGATCAGGAACACGACCTTGTGGAGAAATATCAAAGAGTGAAGACAAAAGGCACTGCACTGCAATCACCGACCATTAGAGAAATATGCCTCCATGGCAAAAGCAAACTGTTGCCTTGTTCGAGACTAAGGCGAACAGGAATACAAATATCTCATTTCGCCCCTTCTCCCCTTCCCATAACGCCATTGCAACATGTTTTAAAAAGTAAGTTCCCATGCCCCACCCTGTATCAACTAATCTTTTGCAAAAATATTTATCAAAATCATTGAACAAACTTACGTTTTTTACTGTGTGTATATTAGAATGAGCATTAATAAAAATTTGTTGCCCATAAAATTTAAATGCTTTTTGTGAAAATGAATTATTCAGTAATGTATTTGTAATGTTTATATTGTATTTATGATTGTTTCATCTAGATTTGGAATCATCCTGATATTTTGTACAAACTTCTGCAAGAGAAAAAAGCCCAAGAAGATATTGATTTAGATATTGATATCACCATGGCTTCTAGTTCTGCTATTTCAAGCTCTGTGTGTACAATTAAAAAGCGAGGTGAATATTTATATATATTTATATGTGGTGTGTATATTAATCTAATCTTTTTTTTATGTTGATGTTTGTAAAATTTAATCTAGAGTTTCAAACTGTAATATCTAGATCAGTTTCTGTATGATTTGAATTAGCTAAATATTCATTTTATATTTTTTATTCCTTTTGTTTTATTTTAAATAACTTACTGGTTTGTAAACATTTTTTTTTAAATTTTCATTTTTATAAAGTTTTTGTCTCATTTTGATGCACATGAAATATGTATTTCAGAGGTGGCTGATTTTTTAAAAAAATAATTTTAAATTGAATTTACTATTTAGGTTTTTTTCTTCTTTGTTTTCTTTTTTTTCTGAAGTGATTTTTACAATTATATGCATATATTTGAGTACACAAGAGTAATTATATATTTTCTTTCTGTGTTGGCACCTATAGCAAAAACTGCAATTTCCAAAAAGGTCAATATATGTAAAGCAAATAAAATGAGAGTAATAAATTTATTCTAAATTATATTAAATTTATGAAACTTATTAGCTTATCGATTGCATTTGTAAATGCCCCAGATTGATAAGTAATTCTCCTAACTTAGAGAACATATTGTTAACTTTTTGCTATTGAAATTTTCTTCATTGCATTTGCTGCCAGTCTTTTTTTCAAAAGTAAATTATATATATTAGATTATCTGCCGAAATGACGAGTATTTTCAGTTACTTATTGAATTCAGAAACTGCTTTAATACACTGCAATGTTTACATAGAAAAATTTATATTTTTCTTTTGGCTATTTATTTTCAAGGACTTGGGATGGTCTTGCATTTTTATTTAGTGATACATATTGAACATCCTTGAACCTGCTCATTGGACGCTCTTTTTTATATGTTGGCATTTATTTGATCCAAATGAAACATTATTATGTGCTTTGCTGTTGTCTCCACAAATTAAGAGAATCCTTATAAAACTACTTCAACTAACTTAGCCAAATCTGTTATAAAAACTCAATAACTTGACATTTTTATGATTAACTGAAATATTAATTTATTTCATATTTGAAATGTAGCTCTGCATTTGAATGAATAACCTGGCTGTAATGTATTTTTATTACCACCTATTTAACCGGTTCAAGACTATGTTCATTCGATTCTCCCTTCACTGTCCACAATAACATATATGTGATAAGCCTTTTTGTCTCTGTTGGCCCTTGATCATGTGGACATGGTTTCAATTGGGAGCATTTTATTTTAATTTTTAAATGACATTAGATGTGGTTGATGTTCATTTTAATTTCAATAATGTTTCACACAGCTTTTTATCTTCAATATGTGCTTTTGGTTCAATTTTTTTTTTTATTTGATCCAGGGTATTAATGAATGTAAAGTGCATTTGTTCAGTTCAAGAGTTGGGCATTTAAAGGGTATTATTTAATGCTCTCTGGGGTTTCTGTGTATTTTGACAGTGGATATATATATGAGTGTATATTTATAGTTTGTTATTTGCTTAATAGTATTCTGTACGTTTTTGATCAGTTTTATTTCACTCAGCAAGACAAAGTGTAATCTTTTAAGTGAAATTTAGATTTCTAAATTGAGATGAATGAATTGAATGGTTAAATAGAGCAAAATACTTTTTTTATATTGTTAGTGAATCTTGACTGTTTTGGTGACACTGAAATATTTAATTATGTGGTACTAGGGCATATAATTTAAGTGTGTGTCCTGAATAATGATCTTCAAAATTTTTTAATTATTAAGTAATTTTCTTGCAATTATCTTATATTTTCTTACATTCAGGTTTCTAATATTTTCTT
The DNA here is from genome assembly GCA_019973975.1 of Trichonephila clavata. Lineage (NCBI taxonomy): Eukaryota > Metazoa > Arthropoda > Arachnida > Araneae > Nephilidae > Trichonephila > Trichonephila clavata. The sequence continues at coordinate 20,834 of BMAO01019369.1, forward strand.
TGTTCATATACAAGTGAACGAATTTTTTGTCATTTCTATAAGTATATATTCTATAAAACTTTTTCATTAAATTTTTTTTTAATTAATTCATTTGCTAAGCTCCTTATGCTCTGCATTGCATAACTTGAAGCTTACAGATGTAAGTGATAACACAATCATATAAATTAAAACAAAATTAATACATTTAAGATAAAAATATAAAATAAAAAGGAAGAGAGGAAATACAAAAATAAAATAAAGATAAAGTGTAAATGTTTTCATTAAATTGAAAACATTTTCTTTAAAACTATCAATTATTTTTTTTAGTTTTATTTACTGCAAAAATTGTATTATAGTATATTTAAATGATATCAATGATAATAATCTGTGAATTTCAGCATATTAAATTGCTGTGATGTTATATGAATTTTAAATGAAATTAGACTTGTCAGTGAAAGTCCCCTGGTCCTATGTGTACATGTACTCTCGGAGTTGACGGTCCTAGGGGAAATTTTTTTTCCCCTTTTGCCACACCTGAACAGGTTAATGCTATTCAGCCTTGTGTTAACACTTCTTGACCTCAATTCTCTAATAGCTTTTTATGACAATTGTCACATTTTGTTTGCATAATTTATACATTTTGATATCTAAACATCTATTTAACTATTAACTAACTTAAACATGATTGAAAATCAATCTTTTTTAGATCATTGCCTTTTTTCTCTGATCAAGTGATAAACTGGATTGATTTGTGTAGCATAAGAATTCATTTCACTCCAAATTCGTTTTTATGCTTACCTCGTTTCTTTACCTTAATTCGTTTTTAAGCAAACTACACTATAGTAGAACCCAAATAACATGTAAAATAATGTGGTACAAAAATTAAATTTTACATTTGAATAAAAGCAGCTACATTAAAATTTATCAAAATAAAAAATTTGTTTTTTTGAAGGAATTTTAGTATTTTTTTATAAGCTTTATTCATAATTTCACTGTTAAAACATATTAAAATTGTTGGGTCAGTTGTCGTTTTTGTTTTGCAGAATTAATGTTAAAATGGTAATATATTGAATTAATAAATTTAAGTGTATTTTGCTGTAAATGTTAAGAATATGATTTTGTTGCAGGGAATGCGAAATTTAAAAATATGTGGATAATAAAATTTCTATTCTGTTGTATATATTTGTCCAACTTAATGCTGGCAAGTGGTTACTGTTAATTAAATGTGTCAATATATGATACTTTTAGTCTAATTGAAAGGGAGGAAATACGTTTTGCAAGTTATATTAAATAAGTCTTTTTTTTTCAGCCATTAATCAGACCAAACCAAAGCTAGTTCAGAGACCCTTGCGAGCTCTTCCACGAAGTTTGAAACCTCAACCTGGCATGAGTTCATCAGATGATGCAGTTAAATCTGAATCAATCAACTGCGAGCTTAGAAGTATTCAAGGCAATGAAGAAATCAGTTTTAACTCTTCCGATTTATGTAAAGAAGAATTCTTATCCACTAATTCAACTAGCATGCCTGTTCAAAAAGATTTTCCTCAAGGATCACAAAATTCGTATCAAAATCAGTATTCAAAAAGTAATTTGAGTCAATCATTTTGTCAACAGAATTTTAATATATCTTCTGCACAGCCATACAATACTTCACAATATATGTCACAAACTTCAAATGTGAATCAAACGAAATTTTCATCTCAAGCATCTCCACAATCTGGATCTCAACAGCAATATGGTCAATCACCACTACTACAACCACAATTTGGACAGAATCAAAATCATTATTCTCAAAGTAGTTCTCAAACATTTTCTCCGTCGAATTCACAATTTGCTGGTCAGTCAAATGCACCTCAAGAAACTTCTGTACATCCTCCTCAATCTCCATCTCAGACGAAATCACAATCTAATACAGTCTCTTATTCTCAGCAAACAGATGCTCAGAAACAGTATCAACCTAATATGTCACAAACCCAATTTCCAAAACAGTCTAATAGCAGTCAGGATGTACACTTCTCCCAATCTGCAAACCAGACTTTTCCTTCTCTATCAGCACAGCAGTATCCTCAGTCATCTACTTCTCTACAACCATATAATTCTCAGTCTTCTAATCAGCAGTACTCTCAGCAGCAATCATATCCTCCAACATCCAACCAGCATCAATATTCAGAGCAAACTCCTTTACAGTTTACATCAGCATCAGCTGACATTAGGTCTCATTCCTCTTCTCAGCAGTCTTATTCTCAGATGACCAATACATCATCTCATGTTACTGAGCAGCCTGTAGCTCATTTTTCTTCACAAACAACGTTCCAAAGGTCACCACCTCATTCTCAGTTTTCTCAAAATCAGTCTTCTCAACAGTACTCACAACATTCTACATCTTTATCTACTCAGTTTACCTCCCAAGGCTCATTTTCGCAAATATCATCAGAACATTTCTCTCCTCAATCCTCAACTCAACAAACATCACCAACTCCAACATCATTTCCGCAATCTACTGAGTTTTCTCAGTCATCTCTTTCTCAACAATATCAGCCTCAAAATATGCAACCCTTTGCTCAGCAGCAAACAGTTCAATCTCAGTTTAATCAGAATCATCGGCCTTTACCTGAAAATACGCAAACTTACCCTCAGCAGTCCTCACCCATGCAGTCACAATTTCCTCAACCATATTGTCAATCTGAGCAGCCATTTTCTGAACAAACTTTAACACAACAATTTTCTCAAAATCTTGGCCAACAAAATTTTACTTCTTCTCAGCCATTCTCCCACCAACCTCAACAGGCAACTAAATTTTCAGGCAAGCAAGGAGCACAAAATTCTTACTCACAGCAGTCTTCTGTAGGTAATCTTCAGTTTGCTCCATCTTCTACACAAACAAATACAAACCAGAAACAGGTATCTCATTCACCTCCTCAAGAAGGAAATCAAAAGTTTCCACAGCAAGCGTTTTCTTCTCAACATACAACAGAATCTCAGTTTCCCCAACCAGTTGGTTCAGCATTACCATTTTGTCTTCAGACTTCTCAATCAAATTCTCAGACTTTTCCTCAGCAAAATTCTCAATCAACGACACTTTATAATCTTCAACGAGCGAGTCCAACTCCACATGCGTATGTTCAGTCAATGTCTAATACTTCACAATACAATCAAAAAACAAGTAAATCGCCCCAAGGGTATAATCAAGCAACATCTCAACAATTTACCCATTCTGGAAATCATGCTACTCAACAGTATAATCAGCAACAACAAACATCTCAACAGTATGGACCACAAATTAATCAGACTTCCCAGTTTTCTCAACTTCCTGCATCAGCTCAACAGTTTTCAGCACAATCTTCTAAATCTCAACAATTTTCCCAAGCAAATCAAAATCAGCTTTTCCCTCAGCAGACCAAAACTTCACAGAATTCTCAAGCTCAGAAATCTTATTCCCAATCGTCTCAACAACCTGGTCAAAATATATCTCAGTTCAATCAACAAACACTATTTTCTCAATCAGCACCTCAGCTATCCCAATATTCTTCTCAGATTCCTCAATCACCACAGTATCCTCAACAATCTGCCCAGTCATCTCAACAGTATACTCAACCATCTGTACAATCTCAGCAGTTTACTCAACCACCTTCACAGGCTTCACAGCAGTTTACTCAACCACCTTCACAGGCTTCACAGCAGTTTACTCAACCACCTTCACAGGCTTCACAGCAGTTTACTCAACCACCTTCACAGGCTTCACAGCAGTTTACTCAACCACCTTCACAGGCTTCACAGCAGTTTACTCAACCGCCTTCACAGCAGTTCAATCAGCCTCCTTCCCAGTCACCACAGCAGTTCAATCAGCCTCCTTCCCAGTCACCACAGCAGTTCAATCAGCCTCCTTCTCAGTCACCACAGCAGTTCAATCAGCCTCCTTCCCAGTCACCACAGCAGTTCAATCAGCCTCCTTCCCAGACACCACAGCAGTTCAGTCAACCTCTTTCCCAATCACCTCAACAGTTTACACAACCACTTGCACAGTCTCCGCAGCAGTTTACACAACCATCTGCACAATCACCGCAGCAGTTTACACAACCACCTGCACAGTCTCCGCAGCAGTTTACTCAACCATCTGCACAATCACCGCAGCAGTTTACGCAGCCACCCACACAGTCGCCACAGCAGTTTAATCAACCACCTGCACAATCACTGCAGCAATACAACCAGCAACCTGCTCAGTCATCACAACAGTATATACAACCTCCTACGCAATCTTCTCAACAGTATTCTCAGTCTACTGTGTCACCTCAACTATATCTTCAACAGTCTGAACAGTCTTCACAACAATTTTCTCAACCAGCTGGTCAGAGTTCCCATCAATATACTCAACAATCAACTCCTCCCCATCAAAATGCACAATCTACGCAACACTTTGCTTCTCATTCTCATCAATTTGCACAGCAAGCAACCCAGGCCTCTCAAGATTTTAATCAGCACTCAATTCAGAAAACATCTGAACCATTTAGTCAACAACTGGGGCAATCTTCTCAACAGTACAACAATCCTACAAATCAGTCTCCACAGCAGTACAATCAGTTAAGTGGACAGCCTTCTCAGCAGTTTAATCAACAAGCAACTCAACCACAACAGGCAAATCAGTCTGCTTCAATTTTTAATCCTCAAACTTATAAGCAACAATTCAACCAAAATGGACCATCATCACAACCTTATAGCCAAAACAGTCAGTCATCTCAGCAGTATAATCAAATGACTGGTCAATCTTCACAACAGTATACTCAGCAAACACTTCAAGGTTCTCAGCAATTTTCCCAACAATCAAATCAGCCATATTCTCAGCAATCATGCCAACCTGGGCAACAATATAGTCAACAACAAAATCAATCTCCACAGCAGTTTGCTCAACCCTCACAGCCTTCCCAACAGTTTCCTCAACAGCCAATTCCATCTCCTCAACAATTTCCTCAACAACCAGCTCAGTCTCCTCAACAATTTACTCAACCAGCGCAATCACCTCAGCAGTTTCCACATCAGACAACTCCATCTCCCCAACAATTTGTACATCAACCAGTTCAATCACCTCAACAGCAATACTCTCAACAAACCACTTCTCCTCAACAATTTTCTCAGCAGCCAATTCCATCTCCTCAACAATTTTCTCAGCAACCAACACCCTCTCCTCAACAATTTTCTCAGCAACCGACTTCCTCTCCTCAACAGTTTTCACAACAACCAACTCCTTCTCCTCAGCAATTTTCACAGCAAAATACTCATTCTCCACAGGAGTTTGTTCAACAGTCTTCTCAGCAGACACCACAGTCATCTCAACAATATTCTCAACAGTATAAACAAGCATTAATCCCTGGACAGTCAACTCAGTTTCCCATGTCTCAGCAATGTCTCCCAAATGCACCATCTCAGCAGTTTTCAAATTCTTATCCACAATCATCAAATCAAGACTCTGTAAAAGGAACTTTCCAGTCAGAGTATCAGAATCAGTCTATCTCTTCATTACCACAACAGGGAATACCTGTCCAATCGGTCAATTCTCAAGCTCTGAAACAAAATATTAGAGGAGGAAAAGTAAAACAAGGACGCACTAATAAATCTTTGTGTCAAAATTTACTACCTCAAGCATCTGCTCAGCATCCTCAATCTTCTCTCAAACAACCGTCATCATTTTCAGTTCAAGCATTTCAAGATGGTAGTCCTTCAACAAATTCATCACAACATTCTCTTGGGCAACAAACTATGAAACAGATGCAGAGTGGTGGAAATGCTACCTTTCAACCTTTGGATGCAACTGTTCAAGATAATTTCTCTGTCCCACATGTTAAGCAAGATTCTGAAATGTTTTCTGGTAAATGCCCTAAAGCTGCCTTGCAGCAAGGAAAAGCTCAGATTAGCTCGGATTCTACTAACATTCAACTGTCACATACCACTAAGTCTGATCCAGTGCAGTTGGAAAATGATCAACAAAGCAGTACTTGCTCTGATACAGCGCTTATACCATTTCGAGATCGAATGGATTCATCTATTAATTATGAATGGGTAAGATTTCTCTTGTAAGATATGCTTCGTGAATAGTTTCATTTGAGTTAAATTTATTCATTTATAAACTTTTCTTTGAATAGGCAATCCCAATTATGAAAGATTATGTGCTTGGAGTTGTAGAAAACAGTCATAAAATGATGGTTCTTTTTGTGATAATTTCGGAAACATTGCATATAGGTGATAAACTATTAGTTTTCAGCCAGTCACTTTCTACATTAGACCTCTTGGAGCAATTCCTAAGTAAAATTCAAGTCCCAAGGAAACCTGATCAGCCTGATCAAGCTCCTAATGAAACCTGGTGTCGAAATAAAAATTATTTTCGTAAGCATAACCACATCATAGTACTTTCTTATATCTTATATAATTATTGTTGATTATTAAAATGCATTATTAGTTAATGGGTGAAACTTTTTCATATTTGAAGTGAATGTTTATACTGTTTTAAAATAATGAAACTTAGTTTCTCTGAAATACCTTTTTATAATTTAAATGTCAATATATTATAATTCATGCTTATAAATTATTCATTTTTGTTGTTTTGCTTTTCGAATTTTCTAAAGAGAGATTATACGAATTATGTAGTCTCGATTTTAGTATGTTTTTGAGATTGCATGGTTAAATATATTTAACATGAAAAAAATGTTTATTTAAAAGGTCTTGATGGTAGTACATCTGCTCAAGAAAGAGAGAAACTCATCAATGAATTTAATCGAAATGACAATGTTTCACTTTTCTTGCTGTCAACTAGAGCAGGCTGTCTTGGTATTAATCTGGTTGGAGCAAATCGGATAGTGGTTATGGATGCATCATGGAATCCTTGTCATGATGCCCAGGTATTAAAATTTTTAATTTTTTTTTGGCTAAATTTATTTATCTTAATATTGAAACAATATACAATTCATCTTATGAATAATATAAAATTTTTTTATTGACTTTAAATTCGAGTGTACTAAAGGGGGGGGGGATATGAGAGTTTTCTCAATTAAGTATATCTGTCTGATATGCTCTCATTATGATGCGGAATTTTAACTCCCTGTTATGGAGATTCACAACTTATGCATTTAATGTTAGATGTGTGTATTCGCTCAAAAGTTCAGCTTTCAGCTTGTCAAAAGCATTTTTGTCAATTTTTAATTGTTAAGCATTAAAAGATAAATTAATTGCTTACTTGAATGACTTAATAAATTAGACATATGCAAAGTAAAAGTAAAATCTTTTTTTCACCCACATAATTTGAAACTGAAAATATTTTAAAAAGGTCTATATTATTTTTAAATACTGACAATGAACCTTTGTCTGAAGTAGATAAGAATATTACAGTATTATTCATGAAAGATAAAATATTTTTGTCAACTTTATGTACTCTTAGTGTTTAATTTTGCTTTAAAAACGTTACTCATCTTAGATCATTCATTTTTACTTAGTTTTCAATTTCTTTTCTTTCTAGGCTGTCTGCCGAATATATCGTTATGGTCAAAAGAAACAATGTCATATTTATCGGTTGGTAACTGATAACAGTTTGGAAAAGAGAATATATGACCGACAAGTAAATAAACAAGGAATGTCAGGTAAAATTTTATTATTATTTTGTAAAAAATTCCAACCCTAAGTAAAACTTTTTAACTCTCTGTGAAAAATTTGTGTAAATGTTTTCAAAGATAAATTATGAATTAAATAACAGTCGGACCTCTATTTAAGGAAGTTGCTAAATCCCAAAAAAAGTTCTTTATACAGAAAATTCATTTTACTAAGTCTTATCTATCAATATGCTTTATAAACTGTATAAAACAAGTTTTAAATTCATAAACACTATACATTAAAAAAGTAGTTATTCACATCTTTTTGTAAATTAATATCTTTATTTCATATTTATGTATCTTACCCATCAATAAAAAAAAAATATTAAAACAAGAAAAAAGAATGTTGAGGAATTTACTGTATTTTCAACATCAAAAAATTAATTTTGTACTAAAATTGATGAATTTTAAGGTTATTTTCTAATTTAAATCATATGTCATTTTAAACATATATTATTTTATAACTAAAAATTCTAAGCATACATAATTATCACATGAGTCTTTAAATTTAATTATTCATTAAATCTATTAATTTTGTTTGAAAAAATGTTTTGTTTCAAAATATGCCTTACATTTTTGGAATACACCAAAAATCCCTTCAGCCCTATTTTTCTGTATCTTTTCTTAAATTTTTCTAGCCATTGCTACCTAGAAATTAGTTTTATCCCAATAAAAATTGAAGAGCTTTCTCTATTACGAAAGACTGTTCACTCACAGTTTCACTTTTTTACCGTGCTTTTATAAGCTTCACTTGTATTTAATAGAATCTTTGAACTCGATTTTTACCCACTTTAAAAGGTCAGATTAATTCGAAATTTTGCACACTTGTCAAAGATCAAAGACAATACAATAATTTCATAACATTGTTCCATTGTCCTGATCAGGTTCATCAGAATAAACTATTCCTGCATGTGGCTACTAAAAGATTGACTTACAACCATAAAAGTCAAAATGCTCATGGCTAATACAATTACAACAAACAAACAAAATTCTTTATGTGAGAAAGGGAAGGGCGCATCAACAATTCTTTCCATGTAAAAAATTGTCCAGTGTTTGGGTGCTTTATACTCCATTTTTACACTAACTCAGCATTTCGGAATAGAACTTGTAAGAAATTATAACAATCCATATTTAGCGCCCCATGCTTTTACCACAATGACATTAATTTTCTCGTTAATCATTTTATTCTTATATAAAGAATTATTTTTTAGTGTTTAGTTCAATTAACCATAAAAGCGTGTGTTTTTGATTTTTTAAACTATAATTTTACTTTTGCTTTCAACGTGCCTCTTAATCTATTCAAACTTGTTAATTCCATCCTTTCCAACTTTCTTATTTGAAATGAATAAACTAATTATTCTCTGGTCGACTTGACCAAATCATGGTGCGGCAAGAATAAATTTAATTCAATAAACAAGGCTGTACTGTATTACCATTAAAAACTTTATTAAATTGAGACAGAAGTTCTGCTAGGCTCGTGCAGCCTGAACTACAACTGACATTTTACGCCAGATGATTTCTGACAACCCAAATGATGGGTGCCTTGGCGCTCGCCAAGTTAACAAAAAATACAAATTGTAAAGGCAGCCTTCTTGACAAAATGTATACGTAATCTTTAATTTTTTTTTTATATTTTAACTTTGTTATTAATTTCATTTTTTGTTTATATAAATTAAAATATTTTATCCTTTTCTAATTTATTTGTCACTAAAATTCGAAAACCGGCCAATACTGATTTTTTTGGGAAATATTGAATTTGAAAGAGCTTTTCAAAAAGTATGTTTTTGTAAAAACCCTATTGTTTTATAATTTTTTCTCCTTATTGTAATATTGATAAGAACCTACTAATCATTCTAAATCAAAATAAAATTCCTTTTTAAATTGTGGATATAATTTTGAAGATCTTAAATCATCTTTGTTGTGAAATATAAAACAAGTTTCACTATAAATCGTTTCATAAGAATAGCTATAATTCGAATGTGAATTATTATACAATTTTTTGACCCAATCTTTTGATGTAAATAAATAGGCACTGAACTTGTTTTTATATTCACACCTTCATTATTATTCATGAAAAAAGCAAATTAGTAAAATATTATTTTCCATAAAATACTCCATTATAAATCAACATTTTGGCATGTTTTATGGAGATATTCTTTTAGGGTTGTTTGTTATAATTTTGTATGTAGAATGAATACTTGTGCCATTTACATGTTCAAACTTGCAAAACAAGGCATCAAAAAGTCTGAAAGCATATTTCAAGCTTTATTTTTATGAGTAATTTATGTTCTCGGTATCGGCCATCTGAAGAATGCAATTTCATTGTGTTCATTACACTTTTAGTAGTACTACACGGTTGGCCATTAAAATTGAAACACTGTAAAGGAAAGGAAATACAAAGAAGATATTTATTTTACCTAAATAAATAATAAAGCATGAAGATAAAGTGATGAAATTTGCAAGCAGTTTGGGTATTTACGGATGCAAAATTAGTAAAAACAGCTGCTACCTCTGGCAGCTAAAACGGCCCTTATTGAGTTAAGTATGGAGTCGAACTGGGCTTGGTCAACTCATTCAAAATGGTCAACTCATTCCATGCTGCTTCAAGTTTATGCCAAATTTAATTATTGGAAAGGAGTGGTGGGCCAGTCTCTCAGTAACCCATTGGTGAGAGATCTGGAGATCATGCAAGTTAGAGGAACAATCAAATACCCTGTGTATCGAGGAAGGTCAGAACACGACATGCAACATGTGGTCTTGCACTATCTTGTTGGAAGATAGCATATGTCAGACCTCGAAGACGACACAAAACCATTGAACAAAAGTTATCAGAAATGTGTATCAATTTGCATTCAAATTACTGTCCATCTCAACTTGAGGTGAGTGTGTCATGTACCCAATGACTGCCCAAAGCCTCGGACCAGTTTCAGGGCTCCTATGCTTATATGAAATGCATGTACGCAATGTGTTGTCTCCTCGAAGCCTTTAGATACGTATATGGCCATCAGAATACTGCACACAGAACCAGGACTTGTCTGAAAAGTTGACATTGTGCCACTCCTGTATCCAGTTTTGTTGTTTGGTACTTTAATCACCGTCTTTCTCTATGCTGCATTGTCAAGGGAAGCCAAATTAATGGCTGCCATGCTGACAGTTCTCGCTGCTACAAACGTTGTTACACCGTACAAGCAGATTCTGGGTATGCTGCAAACATGCCCATTTCCTGTCTAACTGTGATGTGGTTGTACGGTTTTGCAGGGCTGACCATACAATATGTCTGTTTTCTTGGGGGTTAGTCATGGGAAGGCGTAGAATCCTGCATGCTGTTCAGTATGATCCTCAACAACTCATTGATCCCATTTTTGCATGACAATGGCTGGATTTTGATCAGTGTGATGGGCAATAATCACAGAATGATAATCCATACTCTCGATGGGCAACAATCCTGCCTCTATCAAATTTCAGCACTTACTGGTAAGCATTTCTTCTTGTTATTCAAAGCATAACACGATTTTTCAAAGTGCTTTCCAAATGAGAAATCCACTACACATTATTTTTCTTTTAGGCAGTGATTCAGGTGTCTTTACTCCTTTCTGCATCACCTAAAGGCACCGAAATACTAATCATTTGCATATCAAAAATTGTTCCTTTCATGTGATTTTGACATTTTTCATATCATTCCTTCTTAGTGTTGCAATTTTAATGGCTGGCAGTGTAGTATCCCTTAATTAAATAATTTGTTAAGTTAAATTCATAATTTGTAGCTTTGAAACAAAAAATTTCAATATTTTTGTTATATCTGTAAAGCATACTATCAAATTTCTGTAAGAAGGTAACCATAGATTTTTCCTCAGAGATTTTTTTTTATTATCAATTTTTAAATTGTTGCTAAAAAAACTATGCCTATATTAGTGAGATTTCATATTCAAATTTTATTTTACTTTAGCTCTTAAAATGTGCATTTTTTTTCCAATCTTGCATCATTGTAAGAAAAAAAGAACTTGTCTAATAATTATACATTAATTTGTATAACTTAAGTATCATATTTTGCTTTTGATTTGTCCATTACATAAGTGTAAATGTATATTTGCTACAGTTATATGTGAATTGTGTTTGTGTTTGATCTCTGTGAATTGTATGATACTCTTAAACTCTTGCATCTTTAAAAAAAATCTTTAATCTAATAATTGAATTATCTTTAAAAAAAAATTAATTTCTTTATTATTGTTGCTCCCATAGTTATGTATAAATCAAATTATTTTGCTGTATATTAGTATTTTGTTAGCTTAAAAAAGTCTTTTCATTTATATTTTACAGATAGAGTCGTTGATGAATTGAATCCAGAAAGTAACTTCACATGGAAAGATGTTACTACACTAATTCAAGATGATGAAGATGATGGCCCTGTTCAAGAACTTTCAAAATTTTCATCGTCTTATTCTGATAAAGTCTTGAAATATTTAGTTACAGAAATGAGTCCAAGTTTGAGTAAAGTAAATAAATTAGATATTTATTTTCGTCATTTTAAAATTGATTTACAGACTTTTGAAGTTTTTTTAGATTCTTGTCTAATATTTGGATTCCATTTTTAAATAAATGAATAAAAATTAACTTTTTTTCGACAGACACATGATTGATGTTTTTTTAACCTGCTAATGTTAGTGCGTAAGTAATCAATTGAATTTCTTTTCATTATTTTCAGAGTGAAAGTGGCTGTGCATAAGTACTTGTTAATAAAGCATATATTAATTTAGTTGTTGTAAATTATTTATATGAAGATAAGTACATATAATGGAGCTTACATCAGCAGTTATTCATTTTTCATATATGAATGCATATTCCTTCCAATCCTTCCTCTCAAAGTTATGATCCATCTGTTATTGCTACTTTGAATAATAAAAACAAATGTGTTGGATTCAATTATATTTATTTATAATTTTACTCTTTTTTAGTTCTTAATAATGTAATATTTATTTTTTTTAACATGTTTAAGTAATTTCCTTAATTTTTGAATACTTTGTTTTTGAATTATGCAGAGTCCAGCATATTAAACTCCCCTGTTTCAAAAGGCAGTTACAAACAAAACAGGGTACAGAGAAAAGTCTTTTATTTGTGAACAACAAATATGATGCCATTTTACATTAATTGGTTTTAAAAATTATGTCAGGTAAATGGCGTCCTGCAATGGTAACACATTGATGAAGTATTTCCTGAAAGTTGTCCATAGTTCTTCGTGTCATTTCCGGTGGAATAGTAACCATGGCCTCCTTTAGTGCTTGCAGGGTTGTAGGACAATGTTTGTACACTTGCACCTTTAAGTGTCCTCAAAGAAAAAAACATCACTTGGTGATAAATCAGGTGACTTCCCTTGGGGGCCAGAGGATGTATCCTCGCAAAGACAGAAGATGTCCAGGAAACAACACTCTCAGAACGCCGCGAAGTGTGAGCTGTGGCTCCACTTGTTGGAACCAGATTTCTGTTTCTTCATGTTCCCCATGAAACTGGTTTAACTTTGGTCGGAGAAAGGACTTGATCATGTGACAGTAGCAATCTGAAGTAACCATTTCCGTTAGTTTATCTTCTTCAAAAAAGTAAGAACCCCACACACATCAAATTCAGAAAAGGTGCACCAAACCATCACATGAGGACTGTGAAGTGGTTGTTGGTGAAGCAGCTGAGGGTTTTCTGCTGCCTGACAAGTAGAAGTGATCCTCATTAGATGAAATCAAAACAGTGCCAATGTTCTGAAGAACTTTCAGGAAATACTTCATCATTGTGTCACCATTGGAGGATGCCATTTAGTGACATAATTTTTAAAATCAATTGATGTAAGATGGCATTGTATTTGTTCACAAATAAGACTTTATGTGTCTTGTTTTGTTTGTAACTGCCTTTTGAAACAGGGACACTGTAGTTTGTCTATTGATAACCTCTATGCTTCTAATGACTGCACTTTATTGAGATTACTTTCTTGTTTCTTTCATGTCATTTAATATATCATACCTATTTATAATGTTCCTGCTGTGAAGTACTGAAATAATTTTTTCTTTCATAAGGAACCCTTTGAACATGAATCGCTTCTATTAGATCGCAAGGATTTGAAATTAACTAAACAAGAAAAGCGACTTGCCAAACAGAGTTATGAAATGGCAAAACGTGCTAACATGATTAACATTAGGACTACTTACTCCTATCTGCCAGGAAATGCTGGACAACTTATCATCAATAATAAGTATGTTTTAATGGACAGATTATTGCTATCTAGTCGTTTACTTATTCTTAATGCAGAAAAATTTTAGTTATGTTTTGTGTATCTATTTATGGAAATGTTAATGTCTTGGTTTTTCAAAATTAAGCAAGATTTTAAGTGTAACATTTTCTGAGAACAAATTTCTTATCACGCACCTGTGAAGATTTTAATAATTACTATTACACGTTTTTCTTATTTAGAAAGAACTTACTTTATAGTATAAATGGATTGCAACAATATGATGCACTCTTTTGGATTTTTTAATCCTTTTCATTACAAATTAAATGGACTAAAAGCAGTTACAATTTTTGTGAAATTCTCTCTCTGAAATTTGATTAGAAGAAGGAAACTGAAGACACAGTGTATCATTTGATATTTTGCATATATATTGAAAGTTGCAGAGCTTTGATCGAATCTTATGCTGTACAACGGTCCCTTACTATATATGTAATATTAAGAGACTGTTCTAGAACATAAGAATGCACATAAACAATTTCATTCTTTAGAAAACCAAAGCTAATTTTTCCAATATTATTTAAAAGTAAAGTATTATTACAAAGTAAATAATTTGGGGAAATTTTGTCACTATTTTTGAAGCAGATTAGTGTAGTTAACTAAGGTGTACTTTTGTTCTAAATTTATTGTCATGGCTGCATAGTCTTTCCTTATTCTTAATTACTCGCTGATTGTGTAAAAAAGTAGAATATCTTGGAGGATACTAGGTCAACTTACTGAAAAATTTTTGTTACATAAAAATGGATGCAAATTTTTGTTACATATTTTTTGGTATGTTATGTGAAATAATTATTTGAAGATTGCATTTGAATAGAAAAATTGCCCTGATAAGAATGGGTGAAGCGATATGCATGTGCTCAAATGTTATTTTAAATAAATTTTGTATAAATGTATGTATATATTTCTTTCTGTCATATGTATAATTCGTATGTCCTTTATTAGTTCCTAAATAATGTTTATAATGAGTTTATTTTTTATAGGCAATGCCAATGGGTTGGAGGTACAACGATTAGAGTTTTGCCAAATCAGTCTACTTCTTCTGCTAGTAATGTTCGTCCAGGAACCACTGCAACTCCAATTACTGCCTCCCCATCACTTATGAGTAGTTTGTTTAAACAAGGTGTCATGGTTCAGAAGCTTACAATGCCATCAAGTATGTGAAAATTAAGTAAAGTTTCCTGATATTATTTAAACTTTTATTTATTTTTTCCAAATTTAAATATGATTTGATAGTTTTTCTAATGAATAAATCAAAATTATATATATTTGAAGCCCATATCTTATCAATGCATATGTAATTTCATTTGTACTTCCAAGGTGCATGTAGAATTTATAAAAGTATCTGGAATAATTAATAGTGGCTAAACCTTCACTGAGGGGGGGGGGGCTTCATATCAGATCTGGGGAAAGTTATAAAGAAATCCATATTACGTGTTTAGTAATGACTAGCAAATTTTTTAAACTGGAAAATTGACATCTTCCACCTCACATCATTTGGTACTGTAACTACGAATTCCACAATTTTACAGTAATTTTATCACAGTCACAAGTCGGTCAAAAACCTTTGCTGGTTTAGTTGAAATCAACATAGTTTGTTAAGGTTCGAGTTTGAGAAAATATCACAAATGTGACTCTCCATAAAAAAAAAATATTACATACTAATCCAGGCAAGTTATTTCACAAAATAATCCATTTTGTTAAGATTCCAAAATGATACTTTCTACTTTTCTGTCCATAAGTTATTACCAATTTTTGTGCTGCAAAATGACTTCCTTTTTGAAAAAAACTCTATGTAACCCAAATCAAGCAATAAATTTAAAAATAACTTGAGTTATTTCTTATGAAATAACTTGCCTAAAGTTCTATGTGGTATTTTTATCTTTATAGAGAGTGAAGGTTAGGTGATATCATTTTCTCGAACCTGGACTCAAACAAACCTTTATTTCAACTTTTGTCCAATTTGTGACTAGATTAATAGCACATTTATGTAAGATCACATTAGGGGGGGGGGATAACTGTACAATTGAGAAATTTGTGGTCTTCTTACCTAATGATGTGATGGAGTGTATCAATTTTCTATAGTTTCATAAATATGCTATTCATCACATAACCCATTTGGAATTTATTATTTTTTCCTGAAGTAATATGACCCCCCCCCCCTCTCCTCATTCTGTGCCTGCTTGCCATTGAGTTTAAAGACAACCCATATGTATTCCAAGACAAATGTAGTATAAAGGTTTTTTTTCCTCGAAAGAAATAATCAGGGTTTATTTTAAAATTACAAAAATCTAAACTGCTATCAGCCAAATTAAGTATTTTTCTTATTATATGGATTAAAACATCTAGTTTTCTCTATAAAAAATAAAGGTTTGAAGAATATGTATAATTTTAATAAAATTTCAAACATTTGTTCAACATTTTGTTTCTTTTCCATAATTGGAAAATGTAAAATTTATTTAAAGGGTAAATACTATTTTATAGATTCTTATACTAAAATAATTGAAAGTGTCATTAGTACTTTAAATATCATTTTGTGCTTTAGATGTTAGCATTCCTGTGCTTACACCCGGTGCTCCTCCTGTTGTTATTCCTGCTGGACAGGATGTCCTTGTTTTGAGAACTCCAAAGGGTGTTTATCTTCGTTTACCAGATGGACGTATCATTGCTGTGCAACTCCCTCCTAGCTTATTGGCTAAAACTCAGTTTCGTCCAAATGTTGTTACTCATTTTAGACCTGCAACTCCGAAAGGTAAGAATAAGATAAATTGGGGCTTGAAGATTAGGATATGTTTTTTCATTGGTTATCAAAGTACATAAAAAATAAATGTTTCATTTGTAAATTCATAAATTTTGCAAAACATTTATGTTATTATCAACTTTTAAGTTTATATTACTCCAGAAGTTCAACTATTAGTCCATTTTGTTTTATTACTGTTTACAGGATTAGCAATCAACCAACATAAATTAGGTTTATTAAAATTCTTTTTTGGGAGAATATTTCCAGACTAAAAAATATTTTCATATATTTATAAAAATCAAAGCAGTGTGTTAAACACCTTTTTACTTATATATTGTTATTGCTATGATCCACTTTAAAAATTGTGTTTAAAGGTTTAGCATTGATGAAGCAAAAAAAAAAAAAGAGTTTTAAAGTTTTTTTTTTATTTAAACAGTCAACCACTGACAAACGAACAATAACAAAAAGGTATATATATATAACAACAAATTAAACGTCACACACTTACTGTGCAAAGTACACTAACAATCAGCAACGCAATAACATTATTTACAAATACTTTTTATGATGTCATTGGTAGTACAGAAGGGACATGAGATCTAAATTAAATGGCTTTTCCAATATATATGTATGTATTGTACCTCTATTTAATGAAATCGCTAATTCCCCAATAAAAGTTTGTAAAATATAGATTCATCTTTTAATATACTTTTGCAACCATATAAAACAATTTTGAACTCATAAACACTGCATATTGTTAAAGTAAATAATTTTTTTTTGTAAATTACTTTTTCTTTATTTTATATATTAACCATAAAATACATCCACAAGGAGAACAAGAAAAAAATATATATATGACCGAGAAATGCACTGTTTAAAAGATAATTTTATATTAAAATTAATACATTTTAAAGACACTTTCTATGTTTAAACATACATTATTTTATAACCAGTAATATTAAGCATACGTTATCTTATGTCCCTTTAAATTTAATTAATTTTATGTTAGTTTTTTGTTTGAAAAGTAGGGCAATTTTATTGCTCTAAATGAGTTAGGCACCTGGTAAAACCAGTTCAAGGCCATTGATCAATATAATATGTGTTAAAAGAGAGAATAATTTGAAACATCCAGAAAATATTTTTAAAATAAGGAGAGGGGAAAAAAGAATTAAAAGAGAGAAAAAGCTGATTAAATAGAAAATGTACTTCACTATTTGTAGGTTATTACGTGTGTTGTCTTGTATTTATCTTCTTGCTGATTTTTCTGTGCAATTACTTAAATTTGATCTTCAGTTTATTCGAAAAAAGGTTAAATAGACAACCAAAATTAAACAGACTAGATTAAAGAATTTTAAATCGATGGAACAAAAAAAAAGAAAACCTTTCATGAGATAGTTATATTTATTAAAAAAAATTGAAAATAAACCAAATTCAAATTATAAAAAATTAATATTGATGTCTTAGTTGTAATGCATTAGTTAATGATTTTTTACAGGGATTAAAATTTAACCAAGTGCTTAAATTTAAAATTACTTCTAAAAGAATCCTTTGAGGAGAAGAATTTAACAAATGAAATAATAGTAAACATATTTTTTTATGTAAAAATTTTAAGTTAATAATTGAAAATCCATCCACACTGGAAAATTTAATTAAAACTTATTTTGAAGCATGTTGAGTTTCTGCATAGCATTTCAAGGCCGAAATTATACTCAGGGAGGGAGGGGGTATATAAATGGGGTGAAAATCTTTCTTCTGTTTCATTTTATTTTATGTATATTTATTCCCTTGCTTATCTTTTACTTTAAAAAAATGTCTATACTTTATCTGTAAATATCACAGCAATTCTTCAAGAAATAAGGCATAAAACAATTTGAAATATTACGTGATATCTTGCAGAAGAAGAAATGAAATTGTTCCTTTCCTTCTATTCTCACATTCCACAAATTGACAAGGATAAAATTCCAAGAAAATTTTTACTAGGGGTGGCCGAAAGAACTTGATAGCATTATTGTCCAGTTGTTTATAAGAAAATTTTTCTATCAGTTTACCGCATCTCCCCCTTCGCATCTGTGTAGTCGCGGTAGCCCAGTGGTCAAGGTAACAGACTCATGGCCGGCATGTCATAAGTTTAAGCCTAGTACCACTGAAGACCCGCCACGCAAAGGGGGCTCATGCATGTTAAATATGTTGAGGCTCAAATGTTGGTGTGGTATGGAAGCTATGAGAGGGAAGTGTCATCTGTGTCACTTGACCATGGCTCAAAGTTATGATATCTGTTGCCAAGTCCTTGAATAGCTAAATAGTGCAAATACTCACTTCTCCCCCCCCCCCCCGTTTCTTCCTTTCATTTGTCAGCACAGTATTTATACTGCCTGATATGACCAGCCCCCTTTCTTTTCAACTATTTAATTCATTTAAGTTGTGTGTCTATTTTCTATGTGGCGTTTAAATATATCATTAACTAATATGATATCAGAGTGCTTCGTGCCAAGCTCTGTTTCGTGCAACTGAGCAATTGTGCCAAGCAATGTTTGTTGTCGATTGATATGGAATCCAAGATGGCAGCGTAGCTGTAACAAGTAATCAGGAAAAGACTTTAAAATACTCTTTTGGAATATGCTTGGAATAAAGAATATAGGAATATATAGATTTAAAATAACCAATATCAATCAATATAACATTATAGCCCAGTGATACAGTGGTGGCATATCTCACTTCTGTGCCACAGGTATGGGGTACAAAACTCGGGCTGGGCAAGGTTGACTCAGCCTTTCATCCCTTTAGTGGGTCGATAAAATGAGTACCAAGTTTTCTTGGGTACTTAATTATTTTTGGGGGTTTCTTCTACATCACTCATACTCCTCAGTGCCTAAGGTCATGAAAACTGAGATTAGCGCAGTAGGCCTTGGCTTTTGTGGGTTGTTGCACCACTGAGTTAAGTTGATAATATATATATATATACAATAAATTACTGAATATATATAATAAATATTATGCATTAATAATTATGTTATGTATTATATCATTATACTATATATGTAAAATTATTACATAATATATTAAAATTTATCAATAATGAATATCAATAAACTTGATATTCCAAAAAACTGTGAGTTCCTTTAATGAATTTCATCAAACAAGAAACATTTAAAAATGATTATTTAAAATAAAGTTTAAATGTGCAGTTTTCTGGGGTAATTAAAAGCACTGCCCTCATATTTAAAAAAAATATCCTGGTAGTCACCAATGGTATTAGAAATATTCATATTCGAAAATACCTCAAAATACAATTGAAGACTAAAACAGCTGGTTTGAAGAATGATTGCAACAAAAATAGTTAAATTTTCTAAGAAATTGAAATAAAATCATCTGAAATTAATAGGTTTTACCCAATAAAAATTAACTCTAATATATGTCATCCCCATGGTACACACATTACCTCATGATAAAAATATCTAGGAAACCATATTTTAATGTTATTGCCCATCATGGCGAACATAAACAATAATTTGACGTGTATACAATATAAAATTAGCAATTTTTGGTGATTAAAGAACTGTATCAATATTAAATTGTATAGCAGCTAACTATTTCATAAGACAGCAGTTCTACTGGTTGAAAGCTATTATTTCAGTTAAATTTTCATTTTGCTGGAGCATTTAATTTTTTCTGTTTTATATATATATGCAGTAAACAAAATTGCATTTAAAGTTATTGGGTTGGTGTTTTTTTGTTATTTTTAATGTATACACTCTTTTTTAGCTTTTCTGTTGTACATTTTTGATTACTTCAATTATGAACATCCTGTTTTATGCACTTAAATTTTGAAATTTTTATGACTTTTTGTAATCTTTTTTTTTTTTATTGACCACATTTGCATTCATTAAATTTCAATATTTATGATATTTTCTTGTAAGACATTGTAACACGTTTTACATCCACAAATGTGTTAGGGAGTATTTTGGACATTCTTATAAATTGTGTTGTCATTTTCAAAAATGAGTGATGTACAATGTATAAAATACGATTAAAATATATTTATTCATCTATTCTTTTTTTTTCCTTTATGGACAGTAATTTGTTTGGTTCAATTTAATTTCTTTTGTAGATATTTTGCAATATCAGAGAATACTATGCAAAATATTCCATTACAAAATTAGCTTAGCTGCATATTTTATTTGGAGATTTACAAATTTAAATTTATAATGCTTAATATGGTTATTATGATTTCATATTAAAGTTATGACCTTATTTGCAGTTGGTGGAAATCAACCAAGTACTGTGATTAATACACCACGAGGACAAAGCATTGGTGTAAGTATCTTTAGTTTTTTTAATTCTTTAATTACAAATGTCTTTCAGAATATAGTATTATATATTTATATTATTCACATATAATTTCTTGTCGTATAATGATTTTTAGATCATTAAACAGACTCTTCAGTGTGGTGGAACAGTCAGATATTTAGGCCCTAGAAGTGCTGCTGGCAGTACTGTCCAAAGTTCAACCCGTGGTTCTGCGCCAGAAGTGATCGATTTAAGTGATGACGATGAACCCTCTATTCGAAAGAGTGCTTCTACTTCAAATGCCTCTACAAACTCATCTGAAAGCGATACTGGTAGCATTGATCAAGAAAATAGTTTTCAGCCTTCAGTGTTACCTGGAAAACAAATTACCATAAGAAAAGTATCTCCATCTTCTCCCCAGAGTGTAATGTCAAGCTCAAAAGAAAAATGTGAAATTCCTCAGGTACTTTCGAAAAACAAACAAATCACTATAATGCCTATAAATCCTTCAAATCAGCAAAATAGACAGAAGTTTGCTCCACAGTTGGCACAGCCTGTTCGAGTGCAACAGATGCTTCTTCAACCCCAACAAGGGAAAAGAAAACCCTTTCAAAAAAGCTCTAAGGTCCAAATCTCTCCTCTACTTACTGGAAAAAATGTTAGACCTCAGATAACAATCACCCAACCTACATCTACCCATTCTAGCATTCACTCTCAAAAGTTACGCCAATCAATTTCTCATCAACAAAAAAATCCTGACTTCTTAGAAAGTATATGTGAATCAAGTATGAATTCTCCATCAAAACAAACGGAAGACTCAATAAATATCGGATCTGAAAGAAGTCATTCTCCTGCAATTGTTCAATCTTTACAAACCTCAAGTGTTTCAGAAATACTTCAAAATTCTAAAGGTATCTCAATATCATTATCTGATTCCTCAAAAGTGAATGCTGATTCTTTAGCATCTCTTACTAATAAAATGAATCCGAATCTTTTGATCTCTCCAGTGGAGCAGCCAAGTATATCAGATGTATTACCTCAAAAGAACATATTTCATCAAAAAAATGTTACTTCTGCTTCCAATCTTCAAACTCAGAATACACTTAATACTGAACAGTCATCTCAGCCAATGTGCAAATCACCTCAATCATCCATTAAAACTGATTCTTCTGTACAACAGTTGAATGTTTCTCAAAATATGTATGGTTTAAAACCCACTTCGTCTCATCAAGCTAATTTTTCTGTGTCTCAGGCAACTTCTTTGCCCTCTTCAGTCTCATCTCAACTTCACAATTCTGATCAAACTTTTCATTCTCATGTGGTTTCTCAATCAAATATGCATCAAATGCAAACTAAACAGCATAGTGAACACCAGTCTTTGCAGTATGCTACACAAACTAATTCGTCTCAGATTCCACGATCAGGTGTTGCATCTCCTCACCCAACTCAAGCTGTTTCCCAAAATCGTCATATGCCAACTCGCAAACGAAAAGCAACAAATAAAGTGGCATCCAAAAAGTCCCAACATCAGCATTCTTTGGTGTCTTCTAATCATCCAATGCAGTCTCATTCATCAGAAGTAATTCAGCAGTTTCATCATTTACCTGAAAATCACTTCTCGAGTTTTCCACATCACTTGCCTGGCTCTGATTTTCAAGCATTTCCAAATTTTTCTTCACATAAACAGGTATCTCATATACAGCATCCTCAGCCACTTCATCCCCTGCAGCATAGCCAGGAACATGTTCTTCCTCATTTACAGCACATGTCTCATATGTATCCTTTGGCTTCTCATCTTGCAGGAAGCCCTTCATCATTGACAGACATGCAGCCACCTGCTCCGAGAGCTTGGCCGGTGCCACAGCCAGCTGTGTCTTCGTTTCACCCATTTAGTCAGTCTTCCTCATTCTACAGTTCTGGTCAAGAAAGTAGTCAGTTTTCATTTCAACCATCTTCATTTTCTTTACCCCAATCTTCTGTTGCTTCTAGCACTAACCAGTCAGAATCTAACATTTTATCTGGATCAGGAGGAGAGAAAACCGCAGAAATTAGCTCATCAGATTTGTGACTTTTAACAGACAGCACTGTTGCAGGAAATGAAACAGAGCTTTATCCGTTTGGGTGCACGATGCTGATAATAAGAATGCTTCTGGTTTGTATGTTTGCGTGTGATATTCTGATAGCATTTTATGCATTAACCGGAAGTAATGATATTGAACTGGCAATGAGCATTCACCTACTGTGAAATCCCATTCTGTGCAAAGTCAAAATGTGAAGTATAAATCTTATATGGCTTTTATAAAGAAAATCTAATAACAAAAATTACTGCAAACGGGTTACCCTCATTGAATTTCATGTCTCCTAATGGTCAGATGTATTGTATAAAGTGTGGTTCTGTAGTAACTGTATTTATGGCCATTGAAATCTCTTTATTTCATTTTGACATGTGTCAGTATACGTGTATAAACATCTATTGTAGCATAGACTTATCATTGTTGTCTGTCTGCTTTATTGCTGTGAAAATGTCAAATTTCTTTCTGTACATTAAAAAACATACATTTTTGTTAGAAATTGTTTCCATCAGAACTATCAATATATTGATACAATCAGTGTTATCATTTACTGTGTGTCCAAAAAAGATTGTACTTTTTTAAAAAAATTTCTCCAGTTTCTCTGAGGTACTATTGAAATGCTTTATTATACCAGAAGTTAGGTATTTTTTGTACCAGAATTTTACCTTATATTCAATATGGGCGCCCTTTGTGACTCTGCAGATATCTAAGTGATAGATACTCCCATTTCCCTCCATGCTCGCACCAATATCTCTTGTAACTGCAGCAAATTCATTTCTGCTCTGCCCTCGCAGCTCCACCAAATCTCAAGGTAATGGTGGGACAGAGACTTTGTCTTTGATAAAGCCCACAAAAAGAAGTCGTGTCCAGAGACCTTGGAGGCTATTTCAACAATGCTTTATCATCATGACCAGTTTGACCTATCCAACATTGTGGGAGATGTTCATTCAGATACCTTCTCACATCATCATGGAAGTTAGGAAGATCTCTATCTTGCTGGAAAATGTAATCTTAGGAATCCTCTTCAAGTTGTGGCATCAACCAATTCTGTAGCATGTTAAGATATGACAGACCCCTTACAGATTCTTCTGCAAAGAAAAATGGCCATAAAGCTTCCTTTTGCATATGGCTGTAAAGACGTTTAACTTAGGAAAATCTCTGACATACTCAACGATTTGCCGAGGGTATTCTGAACCCTGGGTTCTAAAACTATGTCTGTTGACTCTGCCAGAGTGACATGGAAGGTTGCTTCATTACTGTAGACTATTCTGTCTCCCAAATCATCATTTTCAAGCATGTTTACACTGAATACAGTGTGAAATTGTTTATCATATTCAGTCAGTGCCTGCACAAATGTCAACCTATAAGTCTTGAATTTCAAATACTTGTTAAGGTTATCCCAGACTGTTGTTGATTTGGGGAATGCTATTTCACGGTTCGCTTTCCAAACTGACTTCTAGGGGCTGCATGGTACGAATATTGCTTAGCTATATCAACTGTGTCCTCTGAACGCGGTGGACCAATGCTTTTGCCTTGACATAGGCAACACGTCTTTATTAGTTGCATATGCCAATATTTAAGAGTTCTTGCCCAGTTGATAGACCCCAAATTGTCGCCAAAAATTGTGTTGAACTGTAATTATATGCATTGTTTTTGCATATTCCACAGCACAAAATGCCTTCTGTGGTTTGGTGGGTGCCATGTTGATAATTTTGTGCACACAGGAAAGGCAGATATTTCAAAACTTGGAGTATCTTGTAGCTTTCAGGCCAATTTTCACCATTCTCTACACACTGGGTACCTAGAAAAAATAAAGAAGAAGGGTAGATTCTTTTTCTGCTTTTACAAGAGATATGTTGGTGTTAGTATGAATGGAAATGGAGTATTGCCTAGATATCTGCTGTGTCACGAAGAGCGCCAATATTGAATCTTTGTAAGGTACAAGTTAGGTAATATATCAAAGGTTTTTTTTGTACCAATCTTCTGGTGTAATAAAACATTCCAATAGTACCTCAGAGAAAATATTTTTTTAAAAGGTACAATCTTCTTCAGACACGCTGTATATCATGAAGTATAAACTTGGTTTTTCACAGTATTTTTTTGTGTGATTGTTTGCTTTAATACGTCATTAATACCTTGATTGTATTTCTGCAAATTAGTGAGATATTTGAAAACTCATAATGCCGGGGGAATTTTTCCATGTGGTTAATTAAATGCTTGTGCCAAGTAAATAAGGTGTGTTATATTCCACATTCATATTCATTGCCACTTTGTGATTATGTGTTGGTTTTAAACCTGTTCCCCTTCTATAAAATATGTACTTAATAAGTACAAAATTTATGGGTATATATCAAACAACACAGTTCCTTGCAAGAAGTTGACATTTTACTTAAATATTGTTTTCCTTTAGTGATGTTTTGTGGTCACACATGTTTAAACATTTTGAACTGTTTAAATTTAAGTGAATAATTTTGGTATATTTCACATATTTATAAGCATGTGTATAATTTGCTTTCAACTCTAAAATCAAACTGTGTGAAAAATTTTATTACTTTTAAATTTATTGTTAATGTAAACTAAAATCACCAGGAAAATCCAAAACCCCGAGTTTGATTCATTTTTAAGTTTAATTGAGTTTTTAAAGAATTGTCTCTTTTTGCAAGGTCTAGGGATAAGCATTTCAGCAATAATGAAATTTTAATACATTGAACAAATTGTGTTGTGGCTTGTAAACTTATTGTTTTATTTATTTTTATGTATTTGTTTATATTGTGTGTGCAGTTGCAATATCGTAAATTCTTATTTTCTGCTACATATGAATATTTCTTTTGCAGCAAAAGAATATTTTTAAAAAAGTCAAATTTATATATAATGTCAAAGCAGAACAGTGCATATGAGATAGAAATGTGTTGTACAGTTGTAAATCTAAGTTGAATCAACATCAGATTTTTTGTGTGTGTGTGCTTGAAGAATTAGCAAGTAAAGCTGTTGGTACACATAATTTTTTGCAGTAAAATATTTTCATTTCTTTATGTTTAAAGTTCTATAAATAGAAAGAAAGAGGTAGAGATAGACATTTTGCAACAATTTTTTACCATGAAAAGGAATTTGAAGCACTAGAGGCAAATACATTTTAATGATCACTTTTTCAGTAATAAAATTCATTTAAAAAGATTAGGCAAAACTTTTAAATAAAGAGCAATTTAATTACAAGCATTCATTTAAATGCTGTTTATTGCTTGATAATTATCCAAAAATAAATGTTTTAAAGTTAAAATAATGCAAGAAATGATTCAAATAAGTTTTAACATTGATAATACAATTCGATTTTCAAATGTTTACAAATATAGCATATTTTTAAAAATTTCGGAGTGACTAAGTGCTATTTCCTAAAAATTTTAGTAAAATTAAATAATTAATGGAAATTAATGATTGATACACACAGAAAAAATAACCAATAAAACAAAATTAATACTAAAACCTTTGGATTTCATTTTAAAGACTTTTATTGCAATATGTTTTTATTTATTTTGATTTTAATATAAATTCTGATACGACCATATGTACAGAAGAATCAGTTATTATGTAGCATTAAAAAATTATGAAACAGTAAAATTGTGCAAATATTTAAACGTTTAGAATTTTAAAAAAATTTTCTAAAATGAATCAATATTTAGAGAATTGGTATTTTGGGAAATAATTGGATATATTAACTCCTTGTGTCTCCATTTTCTGAAATTGTTACAAGAATTTAGTTAATTTATATATAAAATATTGGTATTTATACTGAGATGTATGTATGTATTGTGTCCTTTATCAGTTTTTTGAACGATATTAAAATGACAAATTTGCTTTGATTTATGACTAAAAATCTTGTTGCTTTTCTCTATTTAGTAAACATGTTTAATTTCTGCCTGAAAAAGATGGGTTTGATTTATTTATTTAACACATATAGCAAATCTAGGATTGCATTTCATCAGTATTTAATAAATGAACAAAAAATGTGATGGATAATTTCCTAGCTAATAATTGAAAAGATGTGTCTGGTTCTTCATTTAAGTTTTTTGAAGGAAACATAGTTTTTTTTTGGACATTGGTTTTGTGTGTAATATAACTCGGCTGTATTTTCTTACTTTTTAAAGTACTTCAGATTATATTTTTAAAAAATTATTCAAAAATTAATTTTTTCTTTGGATCATACAGTGTAAATCCTTTATTTCATTTAAATTCATCACAAACATTTCTTTCACATATGTTTAAAATATAAAACAACCACTGCCTTGTGTAGTTTTGGAATTATTTTTAAAATATTGAATAAAATAGTGCTGCTTATATGTGAAATGTGATTTATGTTTAATAGAGTAGAATAGTACATGTAATTTTCTCTGAAAAAATTTGTGTTTTAGTTAATAAGAACATGTCACAAATTGGTTACAGAGGGTTTGTGACTTAAATGAAACATTTCGAGAAAACTGCTTGTTGTGTACAAAAATAAGAGTATGTGCACACCTTTTTTTTATTTGCATTTTTTAGATAACACAATGAGTTAAAGAGTGCAGAGAAAGTGTAGTTTTTGTTAAAATAATTATTTGTGTGGAATTATCAACCTGAGTACCAATGACGCTCTTAATTTCTATGCATTGGTATATTAAAATGATCTTAGTACAGGAATATGTAAAAAAAAAACTGTCTTTAATATAAGTTTTTCCATCCCTTTAATAGTAACACTGTATTGCTATTAGCTGCATAGTAATTTCATCATGAAATTTTCAAAAAATTTATTATTTAAATCTATATTTAACTTTTTATTGTTTTGCTCCATTTTAACATAGATGCTCCATTTTAACATAGATGCTCCATTTCATATTTGTGTTAAGGTGTTTAAAGAGATATGTATGCAAATCATACTGCTTTGTCTTGTCATTTATTTTCAGTGGACCATTGATTATTGGCTTAAAATTTCATGGTAATTGAGAGTAAATTCATGCAGAAAATATCTATGAACTCTGGTAAACATCATTTACATTTGATTTTGTTCTGAAGATTTGCAGCACTTATTTTTTTTTATTGGAATAAATCTTTTTTAAACTAAATGTACATTTCATTAAGATGTGTTAATAAAATTTTACGTAGTCCACGAATGGTGCATATAATGTAAAAAAAAAAAAATGGTGTTACTATTTTAAAGGGGAAACATAATTGATGCATATCTTAGTACTTGAAAACTTTATATTCTTGTAGGAAATATAGTAATATATGATTATAATTTTTGTGTAAAAATTTTATATATTTGCATGTGATTTCTTATAAGTATTTTACTTTAATCCCCCAATCTCTTAGAATCCTTTCCTTTTTACTAATGTTTATTTTGCCTATTTATCAAGTACTTCACACTAAATTTTTGTTCATGTATTTTGATTTAATTTTCTCCATAATACATACCAGTTTAAAAGGATTGAATTAATTTATTAAGGGGTATTCATGTTATTAATGAATTTTGCATTATGTAAATAGTATTCTTTAAATTTATTTATTTTGACTTTGAATTATTGATGTGTGTTTCAATATGTAAATATAACTGTATACTCAGGTTGCTAAAATGTAAAAATGTTACGCTTGAAAACATTTGTATTTTACAGTAGAAATATGTTTAAAAATCAAGTG
This sequence comes from Trichonephila clavata, assembly GCA_019973975.1. Taxonomy (NCBI): domain Eukaryota; kingdom Metazoa; phylum Arthropoda; class Arachnida; order Araneae; family Nephilidae; genus Trichonephila; species Trichonephila clavata. The sequence continues at coordinate 49,469 of BMAO01019369.1, forward strand.
CTGCTGGAGTTTTGAGCTTTTAAATTCTTTTAATTTCATGTGTATTATTTTTGTTCCTTTCTAAACAGTAATCTGTTTCAAAAGTTTGGCATTTTCCCTCTTTTGCTACATTTATTTCTTAGATTATGTTCGAAAAGGGGACCATTATGTTTAACTCTAAATCATGGAAATGGTGTAAATATTGTGACGTTGTGTTCCAGTTATGTTTTTAATTATGTAAATAAAATGTTACCTAATTGTAAGTTAATATGAATTATTTGCATGTTATTTACAGATATATTGATTTTAAAATTTCTTGTCATTTTAAAATGCAGCTGTTGTATTCATGATTTTTTTAAAAAAATAATTGCAGTTGTGCATTAATTAAAATGTGTTGCAAATATAATTTTAAAATTAGCATTTGGTTCAATGTATAAAGCTCTGTCATGTTTAAAAATCATTGTTAGTGAGCACTTACTGGCAATAAAAATGTTTATCTAATTGGGGTTATAAAATTTCTGCAATCAAACATTGTCGATTACACGTTATTCTCTAAATTATTTATATTCTTAAGAAACGAGATTTTCAGCATTTATAGGTGTGCTCATTTAACTCATTACTGTGAAGTCTTTATCAATAATGTTGTGCCTGTTTATTTTCCTAAGACTTTGAATTCCTTCAATATCAGAGAAAACTGTTCAGGGTTCATATTAGATTTATAGGTCAAGTGAAGTTATCCCATCGCAAATGTTCGGTGGAGATTTTTTAATAGCTAAAGGAAGAAAAAAATTTCTCTATTTGTTCCTAATGGAGTTTTAGAAATGTACGTTTTAAATTTAAAATCTTGCAATTTTAAATTCAGTATTTAATTTTTTATATCATGGGGTTAAAAATCTCAACATTCAAAAAATAATTTGGCTCTATCAACACCAATGCCTCGTCTAGTATTGTATTCTATGACATAATCGGGAAATCCTCAGTTTTCATTAAACCAAAATTTGCTTACAGATGTTGTTAATGAAAACAATTTGAAAAATATGTAAATGTAAACCATGGTACACACCTGTTAGTGCAGCATTACACCATCCTTTACATTTGGAACAGAGGAAGGTATGTCCTGCATGTAATAAAAATTGTGTATTGAATTTCCCACAGCAATGGAATTAGCCTTAAGCATTCCTTTAATTTAAAAACTATTCTTAATTCAAAATTAAGCTGTTTCCCCCCTCCCCAAGTTGTTTTAGTCACTTCCTGCTTTCTCGTATGCCGAGTTCAATTGTTGCATTTTTATTATCGTTTTCCACAACAAAGAATATTTTTTTTAATTCTTGTTCTCTCTCTCTCTCTAAAAAACAGTTTAAAGGTGAGATACATTCAAGAAAAATATATATATGTACTTTGTTATATTCATCATTCAGTTTGTTGTAATTCAGTACTTCCCCTAATATAGAAACCCATCTTACAAAGAATAGTGTAGCAATTTCGTGATATTTCCTATAAATGTAAAAGCTTTGAATATACATAATCTGTAAGAAAATTTTCCTTTAGAATAGCTTTCATAAGGTTGAATTTTGAAAAATAGCTTTGTTTTGGAAGGTTTTGTAGAAATTGTCTTACATTTTTATTCGTCTTCAGCTTATGTAGGGAGAAAAGGATATTCAACATCAATAAAAGATTTAAGCACAATGAGAGAATTGAACCCCCTTGTGAATTTAATTGGGGTTAACATGAACACAAGTAATTGGAAAACAATACATTTCAGCTATTAGTCAATAAGTTAATGTAAAATCATATTAAAGGGAGATCGACAATGAGATAAATTGAAAACTGTCAAAATATATAAGTAATTGAATCAAGAGTTAAGACCAAAAATAACCATCATGAAAATTAATTTTCAGTACTTGGGAAATATTTATGGTTGACTCATTGATTTTTTTTTTTACCCTTGTTCACAACTGGAACAATTTAATTGATTATCTCAAGAACTGGACAAATTTTAATGATTATTTTCCTTATGTACACACCAACCAACCACTCAACAGCTTTGATACACACTCATGATCGAAACTACACTTAACGGAATCGGAAGGTATGAAACAGAAGTTGAATAGAACAAAAAAAAATGGTTTTTGTCTCCCCTTTTGCGGATATAATGGCCTTGCGCCGTGATTTTATACAGAAAATTAGGGAATATAAGTTCTTGTGGCAATTAATCCCACATGTTCAGCAAATCTGATTTCAGGCTTGGATAGTTTTCAGAGGGGGGGGGGGGGTGCGAGTTGCAATTGTCCTCCCCAGAAATACTGTGTGGGGATGAGGTCTGGAGATCTGACTAGCCAATACACCCAACGAATGTCATCAATTTCCAGAAATTCCTTGTTGTCATCCATTAAAATAAAATCAGGGCGAACATAAGGCTTCTATACCTCACGGCAGTAACACTGTCTTTCAAAAACATGGAGGTGTGTGCGGCTATCCAATTTGTGATGATTCTCGGTCACTGGTGGACAGGTAATGGGTTCCTGGTTCTCTCCATATGAAAGTACGGTGAGAATCACTTGTTAGGCTGAACTGGGACTCATCAGTGAAGAAAACGGTTCCCTATTGATCTATGCTTCAGTCTCTATGATCTCCGCACTATTTTAAACGGACTCTTCTATTCACGGAATTGAGATGGACGTTAAAAACAAGTCTTCGTACAAAGAGCCCTCTCACGAAGGAGCTGAAAAGCTTTAGCATCCCTTTGCATTACTCCTTGTGTTAATTAAAATTTTCATTAAAGATATAATTATTCCATAGAAAATTATTTCCAATCATACTTGATTCATTTTTTTTTCAGGATTTAAGTTGCTATTGCGAATTTACCACGATAACATGTCAGATGTTACACATCGTATGCGACTACTGTAAGGCTCGTTTCTTTTTTCATTTCGTTCAAATCTTTTCACAAAATACTAGAGTATAAATGATAAGAGTTAAAAAGTTCCCGGAATAGGTCAATTACAAATTATTAAAAAGAATAGAACAATAATTGAATCTAATTGGCCCTCAAAGTACTGCCCTTCTGCATCCACACACTTGTTCCAGCTTTCGAAAGTTGTTTGAAACACTCCTGGAATGCATTTTTTGAGATGTCCTTCAATTGCTTCGTCGCATTTTTGATCGCCTCATCTGAATCCTCACAAAACGATGTCCCTTCATTTTCAGCCATGGGAATAGGTAAAAATCCTCTAGTTCTGGAATTGTTTCAGTGACTTTCTTCAGCATCTCATATTGTGATTTCTTTAGCAAAGCACAGAATTTGATGTTTGCATGCTGCTCCAAAAACGACATTGCAAAATCCGACAAATGAAAAATTTGCTTTGTCAGAAATGATCTGCAGTTAATGCCCAACAGTACAAAAATGAATTCCAGATGGCTGTGTGTTTCCCTAATAGTGCTGCCAACCCCCCAAAAGATATTTCCGCTCCAACGAACATTCTTGTGAATGTAGGCGGGAACTTTTTGACTCTAATAGTATAACCGAGTAAGATTTAAGAAATTATGTACAATACCCTGAACTTACATGATAGATGGGACTGAGTGATAACCGCATTATAATTCGAGGTATAATTTCGTATATAAATGCATGTAAATTATTTTTATTTGGGGATGGAGTTGAAAGAAAATAAGGTTAAAAAATGTTCAATAAAATCTTAAGATATCGCAAACCGAAGTTATTTTGATGTAGAAGGTTTCATAAAATCAAACAAAATAGTCTGCAGGCTCAAATATTTTTTTTCTCCTGCAAAATTCCCTCGTAGTATTCAAATAATTTCTTTTATTCCTGTTTTGTTGAAAAAATATGCTCTTCATTCGAGTTTTATATTTTCTAAAATTTATAACCCTTTTTCATTTAAACGGAGGCCTTCCGTCAAATTCCCAACTGCCATTCAATCTTCTGATCGAACTGGATCTAAAGGCTCAAGTTGTTCAATGTCTTGTTTTCTCATGCATTTCTATGAGCTCAGCAATTGTCAGCTCTTGATTGTAGGAATCCAGTTCTTGAACGTCATTACAATCCACTTCTAAATTTATTTGCCTGACAACTTCTTCAAACACATGACGAATATATATCGACGAGATTTGAAAATCGCGTAAGTCGAGGTATTACTGTACATATATTCAAAACGAGAAAACCAAATCACCAGATGTACTCTGTATGTTTAATATTTCAAGCTAGATTTTTAAGTTTGAAGTGGCGCGCTTATCCGGTAGGATAGAACCAGGTACCTTTGGATCCGAAGCCGAGTAACAAAATGATCATTTGGGTGTAGTGGATAAGTTACTCGGTTTCGGATCCAAAGGTACCTGGTTCTATCCTACCAGATAAGCGCGCCACTTCATTGGTGACCCTGGCTGAACTCAGAAAGACGCAACGGTCGTGGCGCCATCTATTCACCGCAAATGCAACCAAAGCCATTAAGACACATGATGCAATGAACAAAGTCGTCTCACATATGACGCAGTCAACAAAGCCGTCACGCACGAATGACGCAACCAGCAAAGCAGTCATGACGCAGCAGCAAACACGCCTGATTAAACAAATACATGGTTTGTTCGCCTATCCACCGACTCACTGGTGGGGGAGTATGTAGCGGTATCATCTACTGAAGCCAGTAACAACCTCCGCACCCAAGTGATCATTTTGCTGTAGTGGATAAGTTACTCGGTTTCGGATCCAAAGGTACCTGGTTCTATCCTACCGGAGAAGCGCGCCACTTCAAGTATTTTTTTAAGAACTTGATCATAACCAAGACAATAAATGCATTAACTCGTTAATTGATGGTCGAGGACAACGCATTACACTTTTAAATACAGATAAATTTCAATAAGATTGTTTTAAATATCTGAGCAAAATTAAACCAGTAATGGATATATCTTATGTAAATGCCCTTCTCAACAACTAAAGAAACGAAGCTTTCAAAGATATTCAATAGTAAATATATCACAGCATAACTTTAAAACGCCTTTCCCAATGTTTGAAAAACCCATTAAAATTCAACGACATATTTTGTATTTTTATAAAAAATAAAAGGATTAATTTTGTTATCCGAATTTACATAAAAGTAGCTGAATATTTGCTGGATTTCTTCCAATTTTGAAGATATCCTAGAACATATATAGTTAAAAATATTTAGATATAGTCAGTTTTTCAAGTTTCACCCCTCTGGAAAATATCATTCACGCACACCAATAACGATTCAACACAGCGGCACATTTAGTTTCAGAATTTCTTATTTATTCAACGTAGTGACTCGCCCTCGGAATTGGCTAATGTTCGAAATTTCCATATGTTTTTGACAATTATACAAGGACGAATTTAAAAGGTTATATATATATAATTTTTGACCATTCCCATCGTTAGTTATGTCTAGTGTGTATCCAAAAAGTTTAAAATAAACAACATTGGAAGAAAATGTTTTATTGATATTTTGTATTAAAATTGCTGAAACTGTAGGATGTACAGCATTTGAAGTAGAAAATGTATACAATTGAGCAAAATTTACAATATTTCCACTGATAATGTCGATAATAAACTGATTACCAAAACGAAAAAAACATAGTATATTATAGTCATTTTATGCATAGAAACACAATTCGGCTAAAAGCACAATGTCAAGATGGTAAAAAAAAGCGAGTAGCAAAACAAGATTTAAATTTTCTTTAAAACTACAAATCTAAATTTAAAAAATAAAACTATTGCATAGTAAAAAAGAATGTTTTAAAAGTCTGGCACACAGATATTCTATTAATGCACCATAAATTACACAGTATTTGTTTCCGAAAACGCTTACTTTGGCTGTAGCTATCAAAGACATTAAAATATTTGAACGTAAATTAGCTTTCATATCGTCAAAAGTGCAATCAAAACCTTAAAGGGTGAAAGGGAAGACATCCATTCTAAAATTTATAAAGTATACAGAACTATAGCATATTCATAAGATTTATTGAGCAATATTCACAAGTGATATATAAAGCTTATATAATTCTAATATACTAATAAATAACTATATGAATCTATTTTTAATTTATATATGAAATATGTGTAGTATAATTTTTTTAATTTTATATTTCTAGTTAAAAAAAGCAAAAGAATTTCCCAAAAAAATTTGCATATATTATTGTTACCAAAAATCATAATAAACATATTTACAAGAAATAATATCAATAGATATTTTTTAAAAATATCATTCAGAATTACTTACATAATCAAAACTTTAAAATATGTTGGTATAAATTGACAAATCTCTTTCTATCACAGCTTCATAAACAAGTACGCTGAAACATGTATATAATCTACATAATATTTACACATAAAACATAACTGAGGAACAACAAATTATTTTTGTATGCCAAAATACATTAAGAATTTTAACAATGATTTGTTAAATAATTCAACATACAATTTTTCCAAGTCAACATTTTATATTAACAAATCTGTACTACACACACAATAGTCAACATAACACACAAAATAATTTTCAAAGTAGGAAGTTATACTTTTTTCTGACTAAGAAAAATATGCATGTCATTTTAAACACAAATGCACATATTTAAAATGAGGATTTAAGAATTCTTGTTCTTGAAAATTACAAATTATCTTATTTATAGTAATGGGATGTAAACAGTTTAACTGGAACTTTTACCTTGGAAAAAATAACTCTACCTTTAATTTTCCTCCCAATTTCAAAATCTCTTTTTCATTCTGTAAAGATTATACATATTTTATAATCTTCAATTTTTCAATAAAACAGGAACTTATGTAAATAATAAATAAACAGATAGAAATATAGCTTCATGCATATTTATTTCATGCCTTCAAGAAAAGTAGACTAGAAAAGAAGCATTTCCAGCAAATTATGTTACAAAAACTAGAATCAAAATGAGATTCTTTGTGGTATTAAATTGAAACAAATAAAATTTCTAAAAATATACAAAATTGAACAATATAAAATTTATGAATTAAGACTCACATAAGCTATATTCTTTTAGAAATTACCCAATGACTTATTTTCGTTTTACTTATTCAAATTTTTTTTTTTTAATGTAATTTCTTATCTCCAGTTATGTGGTTTAAAAATACGACAAATTGAAACAATGGTTTTAGAAAATAAAGGTTGATAATTGATTTAGATTAAATAACTTAAAAAACAAGCAATATCCCTATCTTAGCTCATTGCTGCAAAACGTAATAAACATTTAACTGAAAATTTTAGAAAAAAGGAAAGAATTGCATACTTAAAACTCGATGTTTTATAGCTGTATATCTCTTCTACACAACTTTACAACAGATATCCATAGAAATCGAGATAAAAGAAAACAAAATTATAAGATGTAAAAGCATTAAAATAAAAAACATTAAGTGTATTTTACAGGGATTAATATTTCAATTTAGACCAAAAGTTTTTCAACGGGTAAATTATTTGTGGTAATAAAATGCAGTTTGGTACATGCTCAATACCATTCACAATATCTTTATTTAGATAGCTTATTTCAAAGTTACATCATCTATTGGTATTAATATGCAAAATAAATCCAAAGGGTAAAATTGAATTTGGGACAACAAATTGGCCGCCTCTATAAGTTTTTATGATCAGAGGTCCTGAAAAACCTTTAAAAACAATGTAAAATAAATTATGAGTTTATTTTTGGAGTATGCTTCATCTATAATAATATAATACTAATAAATGCAAATACATTTATTAGTCGATATTTACTAGAAGAGTTTATATGGTCTTCCATTCATTATCTCAGTACTTTTTTCTCTAAACTGTTTCATCTGATATAATTTAAATACAAAAATGAGATGGCAAAGTCACCCTGCAGTATTCACAGACAAGAGCAAAGCAATATTATTTCCAACAATTTAATAACATGTATATCTTCTTCCCACAAAAAAAAAGTAATAATCAATTTATCTGTCAATTATATAATTGGCAGTTGTCCATTGAATGATGATCTTTTCAATGTGAACTTTAATAGACAAATGTTGATTGTATGCATAAAATTAAATAAGAAAGTATTAGTCTGTTAAAGAACAAATAAGTGAAGAAAAAATGGAACAATAGATGAACTTTACCACATAATGCAGCCCCCCCCCCCATACAAAGAGATACAATCACTCTAGTTTTGGTACTTACAGTGAACTGCAGTTCTACTAATGTATTGAGCAAGTGAACAACCTTCCTAATTCAAAATGCATGAGTTTTTTCTCCCTTTAAATAATTTGGAGCACTTAGCTATCAAACAATTCTAGACTGTCAGCACACACTTACAGCAACTAAAAAATTATACGTTTTTCACTACACAAAAAATAATGGATGACAAATTTAATATTTTATTCTAACAGAAGTTATATTTTTCCCTACTTTTCCACACACAAGAAATATCTAAATTATGTAAATAACTTAACACAAGATAAATGCCATCATTTTTAATAATTTTCAAAAGTTTAAAAAAATTTAAAACTAAATAATACATATATATACTTAAATTATGATGATATTTACTTACATTTACTCTCAAATCATTAAAAATAATTATTCAAAAAACTTTACTAAGAAAACCTCTTCTGAAGAGGTTTCTATGGAAAGCAAATATTTTAGAAAAATTTTACATAATATTTTAATATATTTTTTTATAATCTAAATATTGAATCAGAATAAATGTTCCCAAATTATGTTGCTTTATGTATAATTTTAACAATTGCATTTCAATGATTAGAGCTAGAAAAAGATTGTTTGAAGCCTAGTATGATGTAACTGAAAAACCTTCTAATTAAATGTTAATGATTTGTAATGCATAATTTTGCATTTATATGCACATATATTCTAAAAGTATACTAATTATAACAATTTCAAAACAAAATTCTGAAAAACTAAATGGAAGATAATTTTTAAAATTGTATCAGCAATATTGGCGTCTAAGTAGATCTTACCATGTGAGTAATATAATTATTTTCGGTATTCGAATCAAAACAATTCCATAAGAAAACATTCAGTTCATGTTATTTATATGCAAATCATACATGTTACATATAAATATATATACTAACAAAGCTAGTGATAACAAAAATATTTTCTAAAAAATATGAATGCACATATTCAGAGGAATATAAGTCTACTGTTATTACAGCAAAGAATCCTAGAAATAATCAAAAACATAATTCATCAACAGCCAAAATTTAAAAAAATATATTAGCTTGATAGATGGCTGTTGTGTTTATATTAATAAATATTGGATATACACAATTTTCATATTTCTTTTTTATATCTGAGAATTTTGTCTCTTAATGATTAAATTTAATGTATTTGTCATACATTTTACAGAGATGCACCATTTAAAGCAATTAAATATAGTATAAAAATATGCGACTTAAATAATAAATCTAACTAATATAAAATATCTTAATCAGTTGGACAAAATTAAAAATACATTAAAATGTAACAATATGTATAACAAATGAAATTATAAACAGGGACTTAAGTTAACACTATAAGCAATTACTAAGAAATATCTAAGATTACATATGGGATGAGTTCACATCACCTTATAGCTTATTTTTCAATTCCAAAAAAATTTATTCCAACTTTCTTGCATATCAACAAATTCATCAACATTTAAATATCTGCTGAAAAAACAGAAATCAGGAAATTCCGATTTTTTTAAGGAAAACTATAAAAACCTGAACATGCATGCCATTTTGCTCCACTCTTTCTCTGCTGACGCTGCATATCATGTGCAAGCCCTCGTTCACTGTACAATCAGGAGACTGGGTTATCTTGATTCAACTTAAACATGATCATAAATTAAAAATATATTTTACAACTGCCAAAAGGGCAAGAAAGCAACATCCCACACCAAGATATCATCTTAAGAAAGAGTCCAGTTTTGATATATGTGCATATTTTATACAAAAAATTGTAAATTTATCCATTAGAACATTCCCTTGACTAAAAAGATAACTAAAATAAATGTTTCAAGTATTTGCGATATCACAATTTTAATCTGAAATGCTTATGGTATTAAGTTGAAATTTTAACAATTCTCAATAGTTATTTAAAGTCAGAAATGCCAAAAAACAAGAAATTGATTAAATCAGAGATACTCAATCTGTGGCTCACCAGCCTTTTCTGAGTAGCCCACTCAAAGCTTATTGCACTAAGAAATTCAATAACTTAAAAACAATGTGGTAAAAATTTTGCAGGAAATTCAACCAATCAAATCAATCAATTTTGCTATCAAAATGCCTTTTTTTTATAGAAGAATAAAAACAAGGGTGTTTGTCATGGATGAAAGGACATCAAAACTACACCATAACTCAGTAAAAATGCATAATAGTAAATATTTTTTGTGTGTGTTTGATAGAGTGGTTAATATAGTATTAAAATAAAACCAAAAAATGAGTTTAAATATTTTGATCAAATTTATACTTTGTCCAATGTTGCATTTGGTCTCATACTATTTTTTCCTCCTTTGTCCTCATGTTGCAACCTGCATGAAATACTTGTCATATGTATGTGGCCCGGTGGGAAAAAAGGTTGAGCATCTATAGGTTAAATCATTAGTTTGGGCATGCATTAAGTCAGTTAATAGACAAGATCATGTGTGGGAGATTTTAATCACATTCATTGCTAAAATTTAATTAAAATGCAAAAGGATTCTTTGTATTAAGCTATTCCTTGAAAATTTGCATCAGTGTTATTAAATGCATTAGCAAGTTAAACTATATGAATGATTTGATCTTGTTACAAAATAATATTCCAGATCAGTAAAATTCTATCATGAATTAGTCAATCTAAAACAAGAAAATCAGTTCATTCTTCAACTTAAAACCGAAAACAACCTAAAAAACTTGTCTCTACAAGTATATCCTACTATTAATTTTAAATTAATAAGTATTTTAAAACCGAAATTAGTGAGCAATTGATTATTATTTATGTGAACAATTAGATTAAGTATTGTTTGAACAATTTCAAAATATATATTTATGTAATTTTGCACTACTTAGCTGCACAACTGTAAAATAAAAAAGATTAAAAAGTAATAAGCAATTCTAGTCTGATCATTAGGAAAATATACTCAACAAAAATATTTAAAAGCATAACATGATTTACACAATATTTACAAAATATGTTTGGAAGAAATAGGGAACAAACAGGGGCAAAACAGCTCTTTGGTTTAAGACACAACTTACTAATGTTCCAAAAAAAATCATAACACATACAGCCAAAATATGACTAAAACACAGCAAAGCCTCACCCCAATACGGTATAATTCTTTTAACAAAATAACCATATTTTGCATTTTTAATTTTTAAACAAGCCATACAAAATAACACAGAAGGCATACACAAAATTATATTGACTACACAATGATAAAGATACCAATAAAATAATATAATCATCAAACATGCAAGTTGTATTAACAAAAGAGAAAATTCAAAAAATAAATTTATAAAAATAATAATTTTCTAAATTAGATATATACAGCCCCTGTTTTTATGAAACAGATTAAAGCAAGTCACACAATACTTAGACAAATTAATAAAAATACATTTAAAATTATTTAATCACAAATATTTTGTGTGTGTGCATGAACCAAATTCTTTTTTACAAAAATCAAACCACATTAAAATAAGTACTTTTGCACAGACATATGTGCAATAATGCTCACACATTTAATTTCTAGATAGAAAAATAAAGAAATAAGAGTATAAGAATCTGTTGCCTTTCCACACATTACTTTACTTATAATAATAATCTGAACATAGAATTTTAAAAGTATTTTAAGTATTTAAAAAGATTTTTAGATTAGACTGATAGCTTACTAATAATAGGGAGAGAAAATTACATCAAGAAGAAGCAAGTATTTCCATATATATTTTCAACATATCTATTAATACCATAAAAAACCAGGTAAACGAAATATTGTTTCCTAAATGAACAGTACTTGAATAAATAAAAAATATGTATATTTTCGAATTTTTTAAGGATGTTTTGAATTCAAGCTAAACATCTAACAAAAAAAAAATAATGCAACATTGCATTAAGAAAATATAAAGCTATATGGTATCTTAATATTTTTGCAGGAAAAAAAGGGGGCAGCTATTTATGCAACCAATCCCACAGAAATTTTGCAAACACTTAAAATTATTACAAAAATAAAATTTTAATAAAGTTAGTTACATCAAGACTTTAAATATTTCTGTTAAGTTGAACTCTAAAAAATAAAATTAATTTGAACCTTTAATAAACTGAAACTAATGTTAGCTATAAGTTGAAACTATAATGCTAATAAGAAATAAGAATTAAGTAACAAAGAAATTCTTCCTTCACAAAATCATGACACAATACTATTAAACAACTGCACTTTAATAAATAATTTCTAGTAATTATTTTCATTGAAAAGATATGAATCACTTGAGTAATTATATTCATACAAGATAATAGCTGTAGAGCTCTAACAGTTTTTCCTCTTTAAAAATTAAAATATTTTGCAATACTCAATAGCCATTAACAATCACTATAAAAAAATCTATGTATTTTTTTAAAAATAAGTATACTTCATTTACAATCAGGGCACTCTAAAATTAAGCTGCTGCATTAAAATAAAAATAAATACACAAATTAATACCAAATATTTCATTATCCCTAGTAAAATATTATACACCATAAAATATAAACTTTTAAAAGATATCAGAATTGCCAATGTATAAATATGAAAAAACTATACAAAACAATGATAAAATATCAACTTGTCATGAAGCAGAAATATTTCTGGAATTAATATAATTTCTTTGACCAGTACTGCAAGCTCTTTCAGCCTTTTCTTTCATGGCCATCTGATAAGCAACTTCAAATGCTTGACCAAGAGTTAATATTATTTCGGAGGCCAATTCCTGAATAAAACCAAAATTTAGAGACATAATTTTTTAAAAATGTAATTTGTACAAATGTTTAATATACAATCCAATTAAGTTATGATAGTTTAACTGAATATTATTAGAATATGGGAATATTTATCAATAATTTAATTTAACAAAAAAAATCCTGAATTAAACATAAAGATAAATATTGATGTTAAAAAATGTTTTAAAATTGAACACTCACTCCATCCCAAAATAATCATGTTCAAGATTAAGCCAAATCTTGATATAGACTATAAAACATAACATACATATGTGAGAAATATTTTTCATGTATATAAGAATATATTATATTGTTACATTGACCGGTGTTCGAGGATTTTATGCAGATCAGTCACAAACAACAAGACAGTTCCCTAAAAGTGATGAGAATTTATTGTCTCAAAAATCAATTCTCGAAATACAGGATTCAACAGCAAAATTCGCAGAATAAATATCAGAAGGATTTCCCACCTTCAATAACACTTAGACACAATTATCAGTGTCCAAAATACTCGTATGTGTAAGATTATTCACAAGCACAGCCAAGCTAATTGCTAGTCAAAACAATGCTCACTAATCGCTGGTTGAAACAGGACCGACTGGTTGCGGCAAGTATTGCTCTATTTATTGCCGTCGCAAAAACTTCCAGAAAGATCTGCTTGCATCATAGATCCTGAAATTAGTGATTTTCTCCACTAATTCCTAGGAGAATCCAGAGGGTCCTGAACTCACCAACATGGTCACCAAAAAAACAAAACAAAAAACTCGGCTCTATCGCCAAAATTTTGTCAAATTCCTATTGAATCGCCATTATAACGTAAGGGAAGCCGTTGTTTGCAAATATTACAATTTTAACATAAAATAGAGTATAGTGTAATATAAATGCATTACACATCCAAATATAGATTATTTACACTATTTTGCAAAATTGGTAACAATATATAAAGAGCCAAGAGTTTTGTCATAAAGTTTTATGTATTTTTAAGTCAAGCATTAGAAAATTAAAACTTATTTTTTAGTTTTCATTTAAATGCACACAATCTTTTACACTTATTACTATTGCTTTAAATATATAAAATTGATTCAAAAAGTATAAAGAAAATATTTTTCAAAGCAATCTGTTCTTAAACATAATATAAAAAAATTGGCACATACCACAGTATGAGAAGAAAACACATGGCAATAATGATTGTGAGTTTGATGTTCTTTGGTAATATAAGCAAAATGCCGTAAATCCTCAGCATCTTGACAGGCACAATGAATATTACGAATTTCATGTTCACAAACAAGTTGCTATTCAATTTAAAAACAAAATTAAAAAGTAAATATGTAAACATACAATGAACAAAAGTAGTAAAATACAGGGTTTCCATCATTAAAATTATATACCAAATAAATACCATTCTAGCCCTTAAAAATTTAATTAGATTTTAAGTAAAACAAAGTTTGGAATATGCATGCCCAATGAGGTAATCAAATCATACAGTCATCATATTTATATTGATAAGTACTTTATTAAAACTGCTGAGGAAGATAACAGTAGTTGAAATTTAATAACAGTACAGGAAATTTAACAATCACAAATGTGATTATACATTACAACAAAATCAAGAAACTTCTATTTCATATTTTTCACATGAAATTATACTTCTGGGGATATTAAATTTTTTTTGAAACAGAAGGTGATCAGTTCTGGAGGTATAAAAAATAATGCCCGAAGATAATCTTTCTGCGTAAAATACATGGAAATCTTACAGCAACATCAGATTTTACTGTGTCAAACAAGACACAATGTGACAAAAAATATGTTTGAGATACACTGTTTAGCCTCAGTAATTTTACTATCTGAAATGAGAACAGTGTCCATTCATAAAAAGTAAATGTTGGGAGATGGCACATTTCAAAAGCAGGTTGTCTTCAACTCAGATTTTAACTCACTAACTCAAGAATGAAAACTTTTGTTAAGTCAAACAAGTGTGTGTCTAAGAATTTTTTTTAGGAAAAATATTTACTATCATTAAATTTTACATTTAACATGTCACTGTAAAACTGATAAAATATACTACATACCTGAGTTTCAGCATTAATAAATTTCACTCCAGAATAGGATATGGAAAGGATAATACTAGGTTTCTTGGCAATATCTTTAGTAGATGCTTTAAGTTTCTGAATTGAAGTCTTCGTAGATTCTAAACCATGCAATTCTTTTACTAATGTAGAGCCTAAGTACTACAAAAAAGAATAACTATACTGTTTCTTAAACTGTCAATATTAATACCCAAAATTCTGAAAATTGATAATAAAGGAAATTGCTAATTTTCAGAAAAACGTATCTACAAAGTTACACAACATTACAAAAGTTTTTTTTTTTTAAATACCAGCTTTCAATGAAACTAAATGAATTATTTATAGACTGATGCAAATGGTTTTAAAAATATTTTTTTTAAATATTTAATAATGTTCTTTAGTTAATAAATGAAAAGAATTGTTTTTCTTCATATTGTTAAATTACCACAATCAATAAAAAGAATAAATCAAATGACAATTGACTTTTAAACTTGAAAAACTTTCAAAAAAAGTTATGATTATTTAAAAAAGAAATGAAAAAAAAATTACAATCACAGAACTTATTTCAATATTTGATGAATGTAATAATCTTGTAAAGAATTTTACACAGGAACAACAAAAGTCATATTTAAAATTCTCATGTAGTATGATAGTGATGCATATGCTCTTTTCCCCAGGGATAAGTATATTACAAAAATTTCAAAAATGTAATACTGTGTTTTAATTTAAAACTTATAAATGCAGAGAAAATTTAAATAAATTATCAAGATGGTGGGCAGATCTAGGCCAAGACCATATGCAGCAAAAAAGTCCGATTTATAGAGATATTTTAGATGAAACTCAAAAAGATAGTAAAAGAATGGATTATGACTGGCTTAGAAAATTGCCAGCAATAATACTTTTTAGATTTGAGTAAGAATCAGTAAAATTTAAATTGAAGAAAATGAGGAATTTTTTGAATGATTAAGTTTTTACACAAAATGCAAAACTAAAAAGTGGTATTTCATAAATAAATGCAGGATCAATTAAAATTCGTCTAGGTCTACTAAAATTTAAAGTCAGGATGTATTATAGTTAATTTTGTTAACAGAAGAACTTGTTAAATTAACTGCGTGTTTTCTTGGTTGATAAAGGGTTCGTACTTTGCTTGAAGTTCTGAGGTCTGAATTCCTCATGAACATGGAAGTTTTAAAAATCTGTGTCTAAGAATATTTTGCCCATTATCAATACAATTAATAGCGCATTTTTTCTGCATTTTCTCAAATACTTTTTAGGATGATTTATCTAGTGTCTTAAATATTTTATTTTTATCATGTTAATATTTACTTAAGTCTTCATTGATTTGGATGAATTAGTGATTGTAGGGTTTATATCCGCAAGAGCCGATTTTGGCTACAATGCATGAAAACATTTGTTTAAAGTATCCCAAAATTTTAAAAACAAATTCAAAACAATAAAATCGATACAAATAATGTGAATTTAAAAGTAGTTCATTAAAATCATCTTTAAAATTCCATACATTAACATTACAACTTTCAAAATGTACGAAAAAGTACTAATAAAGTGAAAATAAAAACTTATAACTAGAACACGATATTTACACAGGAAATTAAAAACGATATGTAGAAATTATTTTTTCGATTTCTGGTCAGTGTTGTATAATGCATAAAACCAGTCCTCTATTAATAATTCACCTACATCGGAGAGAATGTCTTCGTCTTCTGATGTGCAATGCGCAAATGAACTTTTCTTGGGTTTGTGAGATGTCAATTTAATTTCAATATCAAGCTTCAGTTCTTTTGTGTACTTCCTACTATTTTTTTGGACTTTATTAAAAGATTTTTTGGAGATATACGTGCATCAGAAACTTGACTATTGGATATAGTAGCTGTAGTATTAAATCAAGGGATAGATAGTTGGATTTCAGCTGACAGCGCAGGAAATGTCTGAAGTGGAATGAAATAGGCGTGTTTCAGTGGGTAAAGATGAAACAAAGCATTTAGACTATTGGTCATGAAAGCAGTAGAAGAATTGGGAATAAGTCGCTGAGACTCGCATGATATGGTAAAAATTACTGAGGATAAGAAAGCCTGAGTTGTTGAAGATAATGTAGAGACTACAGGCATTGAAGACTACGTACTTGGCATCGGATTGGCAAAAGATAAGGGTTTCGGGCATCGCAAAGACAGACAGTTAATATTTTTTATGTTCAGATCTGTTTGAGTAGAAGTAGATGTAGCTGGAGGTTAAGTGGC
Organism: Trichonephila clavata; assembly: GCA_019973975.1. NCBI lineage: Eukaryota > Metazoa > Arthropoda > Arachnida > Araneae > Nephilidae > Trichonephila > Trichonephila clavata. The sequence continues at coordinate 66,722 of BMAO01019369.1, forward strand.
TTGAACATATGTTTGGGATAACTGAGAAACTATTAATTTACATGCTTCTAAGTAAGAAATATTTTTCTTAGTCTTAATTTCCTGAATTTTTTTGGAGGGTGCAAACAATTAATGCATTTCTGCTCCAGGCTGCAATCTGAGGAGGCATGTCCAACAGATGCACATCTAGAGCATGTTAATTGTCCACAGCAAGCAGTTTGAGAAGGTTTGAATCTCGGGCACTTGAAACAGGGCTGAGGATTCGGAATGTATGGGCATATTCCCGAGTTAATGTATTCAGCTTGATTGTAGTCGGTAGTTTTGGGCTATTGAATATTAAAATTAAATGTTTTCTTGGAATAACTATTGCATTTTCATTGTGATTCTTCTGACCTGAATTACACCCTGAGAGAGTCCCTTGAGGATTTCTGCTTCAGAAGTGCACAACAGGTCAGGTTCAGATATGACACCTCAACAAGAGTTGAGTGATTTATGAGAACTTACTGTTATGAGTGAATTCAGAAAAGTTTTTGCAAGAAGAAAGCACTTAGTTTGTAAAGCAGACTTAGTTTTAATAAGTAGATCCCCAGAATACAATCGCTTTACAGATATTGGTTCACTACCATTGAGGGCTTAATAAATAGCAAATGGTGATATTTTAGACATGCCACTGTCAGGCAGTGAAATTAATAAAAATCTAGAAATAGTTGCAATTTGGTCAATGGTGAAAGTGGGTGAAACGAGGCCTTTTATATGGGTATAGTTGATCTCAATCCTTAAGCAAGAAATAAACTTCATCCTGGCATGCCTCCACCCACCACGGAGTCCAACAAGGGAGGCAGAGTGCCAGTCAACTGACAAGTCAGGTTCAGGGTTTATCTGGAGTACACTTAGGATATAGCACTACAACTTCAGGTGAGGAATGAAACAGGTAAACTCGACACCCCTTATCCGCTGCACTAGCTCTAAAGCAATGCCTCTCCAGGGACTTCGAAGAGATCCCTAGCCAATTGACAGGGGTGGGCTCATTACTGTCATCCATCTACAGCCAAGTGTGCAACAAAGGGAATGCAAAAGGTATTTCCAGGACACCATTTTCCTCCTTACAGGATGCCACACATGGCATACATGCAAGCTGGCAAATCAACAGTGTTAATCAAAAACAAATACAGCATTGAAATCGAAATTGGGAAAGAAGTTAAGGAAAAATAAAACTAAATTAACACATTAAAAAATAAAAACCCCAATATGCTATTAATAATAAATAAGTTATCTAAATAAAAACAATTTAATAAATAATTGTATCCACGTACATTTACAAAATGGTCTGTGGTCTTGAAAGGGAAAATAAAAAATTGACTGACAAGAAAAAGGGTCGAAAATAGAGAAGGATCACTAGGGTACCCAAAGGGTCATCAAAAACTCTTGTTTATCAAAGACAGTAAACCCCTTAGGAATAGGAGAAGATCAATAGGACACCTCAGGATTGTGACACCTGTACCAATCTTAAGAAGATGAGCTCTTGGAGTGGGCCTTTTTTTATTTGGATTTGCATAATACTCATTTTGCAATGAATGACACTCAGATATGAAACATTTCAACGATATATACTAGTATGCAACACTTAAGAAACAAAGTAATTTTTACACATATAACCATGAAATTATAGAAAAGATCTGTTTTGGAGAAGAATGATGCAAATGCAAATACCAAGAAAATGATCTCAAGGGTCAACCCAAAATGCATGCCATCGGCAGGCCCAGTGAAAGAGAAATTAAAGAGGTAAAAAGTGCATACTCAGACATTCACTACAAATGAAAGTGAGATCATATATTCACAATATGGTTACAAGAGATTTTCAGGATACCTTTACACGTGGTAGAACTATCAACAAGCTTAATAGATATATAATTTGGCAAATGTCACTAAAAGATTTGGAATTGACAGAGGTGATGTATAATGAAAGCTATTTAAAGAACAGGTACAGTTGCAAAAAAAAAAAAAAAATCCTGATGATTATTTAAGGAGAAATAACAAATGATGACCAATATATTGTCATGAAAGTGAATAGAGCTGTAAGCAGATAATGGGCTACATTTTTCTCAGTTATTGTGTATTACAACTTGACATGTGCCAGTTTACAGTGGCCAGATGTCTTCATAAAAGAAACCATTCGTCTGACATCATGAATACTATATACTATTGCTAACAGTTAATCAGTACATGATTTACAGTAGTATAATGAACACAAAGATTGAAGTCGTTTTACCAATGAAGTCGTTTTGCCTTACCAAATAGTCATTTCAGTTTGACAAATGATTATTGATGCCAGTTGGTAAAGAGAAGCAAGGGCATTCATTCATCTTACTAAGATCAGGAAAAGAGATTTTAAAAGTGGTTCATGCATGCTTGTATGCAAAGGCATTAATATGAAAGGATGGACAGAGATCCCTATGTTCATGGAAATTTACTTACTGAAGGTCGTTACTGTGATGAAGTTATTCTACCTCCACGGGTGTCAGTTCCAAGGTGCAGGTAGTCGACTTTGACAACAGTATGGAAAACAACACACAGCAACTCAAGTCCCATGCTATTCAGATGCTTTTAGAAAGTGAAGATAAATGCAAAATTAATTGGTCAGCAGGCACTCCTGACATAAATTTCATTGAACAAGTGTGATATGCTTTGGGAAGATGCCAGGGAGCACAACAATATTCTCTGAAGAACATCTTGACACAGATGCTAATTGAAGAATGAAAACTTTTACCTCAACAACAGTCAGATAATTCGGTGTTAAGTATGAACAAATAAGAGTTGATTTGATTTTTTAGTAATGCACTCTAAAGCATAGCAAAGGGTGGATGACCTAAAGCATCAAAATGGTGGTGATAGACATCCTAATTTTGAATCTTAGTCAAGTGACAATGACAATAACTTAGCTAGTATCTCACTCTTGAAACTTTCTATACCAAACGAACATGAAGACTTTGAGCCAGAAAAGATTAAAAGAGGAACGACTTCAGTGGCATCAAGATTTGAACCTATGATACAACATTGAACATGAGTTCACAACAATTACCACTCAGCTTTTAAGCACAAAAATAAATGAAGTCGCCCGACTGTTGCAGTTAGGAAAGCTCATATCCCATAATAAGGGACTTTGGTTTGTTGTTCACCCTCTTAGCCAATCAGTGGTTAAAACCAATGATATTCTGTGAAAAACCCTGTCATTGCTCCATTTCCTACTGTGTCTGTGTGTAATTACCTTGATTTGGTATTCAAGAAAAGATCACCCATATTCAGTTCAAATAATAATTTATTATTCTCTCACTTTAATTAACATCCCTAGGTAGGAAAAGCACACTTCTACTAAGTATAGGAGCAATTATATATACATGGCAAAAAAAAACACCTGATATTTGATTACAATTTAATTCACTTACTCTTGGAACACTTTAGATGTCTATGGTATAATTTACTGCAATTCCGTTCTTAGTTGTTCAACCTCTGGTCGTTATAATTAAGCTCTATCTTATTGACTAAATCGTCAATTAGCAATCTTTGATCATTCAGCAATTACTCGTTGATTATCTCCACTAACTAAAAGTCAGTGCTTAAATAAAACAACAGTTAAAAAGAAATTTACCCTAAGAGGATTAGTGATAGGTTCATGTTTAGATCTGTTACACATATGTCCTATTTATTTAATACAATGCTTTTTTCATCGAAAAAGTATTTAACTCAGTAGAACGAATCACACTGCTTCTCCATTAAGTTTTTTTGGAATCATGGTAACAATTGGAAAAATCGCTTAATCTTTACACTTTAGTGTATGTACCAAAATGTATATGTCTATTAATACACATTTCAATCACAGAAACAGTTCAATTTCAAGAAATTTGTTTAAGTAATTTATAAAAACTTGACATTAAACTTGCACCTGAAAAGTGTTAGTTTCCAGGCATTCATTATTTGAATACAGCAAATCTTCACCCTAAATGTGCCATACTGTTCAAGGAAAATAATTTTATTACACAACATTTTTTACTTAAAATATTTACAATAAACTTTTCTATTTCAAAATAAAAACTAGCTTTTAAAAAAATTTTCCATTCAAGAATTTAATGTTTAATAATTTTACACACACACAACTTCAAAGTTAGATAACAATTCCTTAAAAGTGACAATTAAATCAGATAAATCAATTTGAAAAGATGTATCAGCACAAACCTTAGTCATATAATTGCAACTATTTATAACAAGTTCATCTGGATGATGACGCCACTGAGCTTCCATTAAAGAATGAGGAACTTTTCTATCAGGATCCCGAGAATCACTCATTAACTGTGTTGGTGACCTTATACGTAAATAAGGTTTGGGAACAGAATCAGATGCATGATCATCAAAATCTTCATTAGGTAATTTATCCTTCAAACAATAATCCTCATTCAAGGTATCAGCTACTTCCAATTCAGAAAGATCCAGTGTCTTAAAAATACAGAAATTGTAAATGAATTAGTATAAAATTCAAATTTGTGATTTACAAGAATTTAACTACAATGGGTGTTTTGTTAATGGCTACCAAGGATTTGAAATCATAGCCATTAGGCTAAATATCTAAACATTAAAAAACTATGAGCTTGAGTAGATTATACATATATACATGCACTATTCGCACACAATCAAAAATATAATTGAGATACAAAAACTAACACATATCAGTCTAAACAAAAGAATATATTCTGCTATATATATGTATTCTAAAAGAATTAATATTTATTCTCATAGTACTCTGCCCTGAGATAACCCTTTGAAGTCATATTTTATCCTGTGTGCGTTTAAAATTCTAGGACTTAAGATGTGCTAAAGTAGAATTCTCAAAGTATCAAATTAACTCACATCATACCTATTTGTTTCAATAACACTGAAATTAGATATTTTGGCCATAACTGTATACCAAATAGAGCTTAGGTGAAAATAATTTCATTTGGGAATTTTCAGCCTTTTCTCAATTTGTAGAGTCAAATTAAGACTTTCTACTTTGTAATCTGTAATAAGTGTCAAATAAAAAGAAACTGCTTCAGTTTAAAAAGCATCAAGATGTACATCCAATGCGTCCATTCCAAGAAAATTGGCAATGAAGTTGGTATCTGCTTCTTCCTACATAGGTCAATGCACTGTATAAGGTAGTGCTTACCAGTAACGATCTTAAAAGGAGAAAATAATCTTGTTTTGAGTCGATTTTTGATCGATATTACACTCTGAAGCAGGCATGTCAAACACGCAGCCCTCCCTCCATTGCATAGTTTTCGGACCGCCGAGCTGTTTTAAGAGATTTCAAATGTCACACGCTTTTATTTTTAAAATTTGAGGTAATTTTTTATTAATACACATCATATTTACCTGAAACTTCTTGTTTGAAAAGAAATCCTATTTGATAGCTGAGATAGCCTTCAGATTAAAAATTATTGTTCATGTTTTATTAAAATATATATACGATACCGGCAAAGTAAGAAATCCGGCATTCTATACAATGCCTAAATCTAGCCGGCAATGTATGAAATGATTCCTATTTCCCACATTGCCTATGCATTCTATAGAATGCCTTATGAGAAACTGGCAAAGTATGAAATACATTTCAGATTCATTTTGAATATTGTCAATTGGCAAGATATAAAACTTTTAACGCATGTCTCAGGCTCAGAATCTGTTAATTGTAAGTTGCTGTTTGTTCGGAAATGTTAAAATACTCAATTTTACTTAAACTTATTCAACAAAAAATTGGTTTTTTCCCATGCTACCTGAAATTGGAAAAGCATGCTATAGTGTTGGGGAGAGAGAGAGAATATTAACATTGCACTGATTAGCAACACGAGGGCTTTTTGGAGACGGTCCGCGTAATTTTGAACCATGGTCAAGTGACGCGGACGACACCTGAGCTGGCACCCCCTCTCCTAACTATCACACCACACCAACGGGAGGACGCTTGAGCTCTCGACAGATTTAACGTGCATCGCTCCCCTACATGGCGGATCTTTAGTGGTACTAGGATCGAACCCATGACCCGATGCCTAGACCACTCGGCCACCACGCTATAGTGTTGGAGAATGAGACATGGTCTAAAGTAGGGGTCGGCAACCTATGCCACACGAGCCACATGCGGCACACAGAACGATTCTCAGTGGCACTTTGCACTACTCAACAAATTTGTAAATTATTGAATTGTTTCAATGCTCTACTGTGTGGTTCGCTGAATCATATTGGTAGATTGGTTTGACACACAACAGCTAAAAGGTTGCCGACCCATGGTCCATAGACATGAATCAACTATTCAACGGTTAGTTGCCTAAAATTCGAGTTGATGCTCGGGAAAAAAAAGGTTTTTTCTTAACTGAAATTATTTACTAGAAGTTAATAACTCATACAAAAAATGCTAAAATGACTACTAAGAAGAAACCCAGGGACTATTGGTTGCTGAATAGCTATGATGTGATGTTTGTGGAAAATAAAAGTAGACTCATTTAAGCTGTTAAAGAAAGCGTCAGCACCATAAAACAGTGGTCCCCAACCCTTGTTCCATGGATCAAAGGGTATCAGATCACTCAAGGAGCATTAAATTATTTCCATTATATTTACTGGGGTGTAATTTTCTCGTGTTTGTGCGACTTTCCATGGAAATCACTTTATATTTTATGTGAAATCATTTTATAATTATTTTTTGGTGCAACTGAATTTTACTTTGAAGGCATGTTTAAATACAATTAAATTATAAAATCAAAACAATTTAAAATATAAATAATCAACGTCCCACCCTCAGCGGGCCGCCGTAAAATTATCAAACATTGATTGGTCCGGAAAACTGTTGGGAAGAACTGCTATACAGTATTACGTCATGGATTCTTTTTTTTCCCCCAGATTCAGATTCATATTTTTACCATTTTCAGACCTAGTACATTCTCCAGGGGCTGGTATCCCTTTTTAGTGTGGCATCATGTAAGCAATACCAATTGCCGCCGGTAATTTTGACACCCAGTTTGACAATGTGAACTTTTTGTAGGAATTTAATTTGCCAAGACCAAAATTAATTTCATGTGATTCTGGGGATATGATAGAATTCTGAAAGAACTTTCAACCAAATACAAAAATGTTACACGTTATGATATTGAGCTGTACATCCCCCCTATGTGAAATTTTCCAGAAAAAACAGAAAATTTTTTTTTTAAAAAGGTATTGTAATACAAAACATTGATTTTTTTTCCGAATCCCAATATATTGGCACTTGTAATGAGTGAGAAATAGGATGGTTTCCATCAATTTGGAACTTCTGAAGGAATTTTAATACCAAGTATATGCGAAATCACAATTTAACAATAATTTTTTTAATGGCAGTCTCATTATTTTGTCAGAGTAACATTTGTACTTTTAGGAATGTAAGTCATTGATATAATATCCTTATCATGACCTTTTTCATACTTTGCCTAAATAGCTTTAGGCATTCTATACAATGCCTAGGCAAAGTATGTAATCAATCTCATATTTCATACTTTGCCTAAAAACGTCCGGCCGGAATTTCATACATTGCCGGTAACATATATATACTAGCTGACCCGGCCCGGCGTTGCACGGGCTTTTACCGAGGGTATAACTTAATCCCCATGTTAATTCTCTCCTTTCTTTCTGACGCCAGCACTTTTGTGTAGGTGTGATGGGTGTATGGCCCATGAGTTCGTGTCATGGCTTTCTCGTTTAACATTTTCCCTTCTCTTCACAAAATCAGCACTTCCAATATTATTTCTCGAAATTACTTTTACTGCTTTGTATCTTTCCTCTCCGCTTAGCCCGGCGTTGCACGGGCTTTTACCAGTGAATAACTTAATACGCATGGGAATTTCCTGTTTCCCTCAGGACGATAGCACTTATGTGTGTGTATGCGTGATGTGATTGATTTCTTTAACTATGACATTAAAACTCCCTTTTTCGAAATTTGTTCTTGCGTTGGTGTGGTGTGGTACTTAGGAGAGGTGGGTAAAAGCTTAGGTGTCATCCTCGTCACTTGACCACGGTTGAAAATTTCGAGGTCCGTCGCTAAAAACCCTCGAATAGGCGAACAGTGCGAATTTATAAATCACTCACTCACTTTTCAATTCTTTCGTTGCAACTTTTTAGTCCCCGGAAACGAAAATGTAGACTTTTTAAAAATAGTTGTATGTTGAAAAAAGACAGAAAAGTAGAAATTTTTCAAATTAAAAAATTTTACTACTATTTTTAATCTTGAAGTAAAATTGTGAGGATATTTTGAAATGTTCGAAACACGGGGAAAAAGTTTCATGCAATTATCTTTATAAAAGAAGAAAATATTAAATGATTGATTTAAGTATTTTGAGTGTTTTGTTAAAATTTGTTCAAAAAAGTTTTTGGCTTTTTATTTTTTAAATCACTGATTCTAAATTTTTAAAAATCATTTTTATTTAAACGCAACGATTTTGATTCATTTTAGAAGAAAAAATCATAATTTATGCAAAATATCATTGTTTTGTAAAAAAAAAAGGTGGGGGGGGGGGGTAACATTCTTAAAAAAAAGATTGTTTTCGGCATTTTATTTTTTTAATCACCGATTCTAAATGATCAATGAACTTTTTAAAAATCATTTTCATTTAAATTCATCTATATTTATTCATTTTAGAAGAAATCAAAAATACAAAACAAAATTAATTATTTTATACTAATATTGATTAAAAATATTCATTTAGCAATTAATTGTGACATGCCAATTTAGTGATTTTTCATACATTAATAACACACAATTAATAATGAAGAATTTTTTATTTGAACATAGCTTTTATTTTTTTTTTCTAAGAAAGTTATGCTTATTTAACTGAATAATTCAAAAAAAAAAAATTCGAAATGGGCAAATTTTGCATTTTTGTTATGAAATTATATGTCAAAAAAAGATTCATACATTAGGCATTATTTTAAAGTAAACTATAAGTTTTATGAAAGAGAACAAAAATTTTGATACTGATAAATATTTTAAATGAGTCTCAGAAATGTATTGAATACATTTTGTCATCTTAATCTAACATCTATAATGATTTAATTTTGAAAGTTATCTAAAGAAAAAATGACGAAAATTGAAGCAAAAATAACTTTTTAACTCGCAATTTTTTTTACTCGCCAAATTTACTGATTTCCCCCTGTTTAAGGCAGTAACCCTTGAGTTAAATGCGGTCGACGGTTAAACAGTTCAAAGGTCTTTGGCGTAAAACTATTTTTCGACTCCAAGGTTTGGCTAACTGTAAAATCACGTATTTATTAATTTTTTTATTTTTAGGGCATAATTTTTAAGTTAATAATTTCAAACTTCACAAATTAATTGCAAAAATAAAGTACTTTGAAATAAAAAATGTACAAAAAACACTGTTAAAATTATTTCTCGCAAAAACGGTTTTTTACGAATATCAAAAAAAAAAAAATTTTTTTAATCCGTCATTTTTAAGCAATTTTTTCAATCTTCGTACAGATTACGGAAAATATTTTTTTACACACAGAAAAAAAGTTTTGTGATTACTTTCATAAATGAAGAAATTATTTTATGTTTATTTTAAATTTGGACTGATTTTTAAAAATTCTTTAAAAAAATTTTTTTGAGAATTTTATTTTTTAAATGACTGGATCTAAAAGAGAAAGGCTTGAAGTTATTTAGTGTAGAATATCGTTTTAATAACACGAAAACAAATTCATACGCAACAATTTAGAAATAATTTTCATAAAAACGCATCAGTTTTAATCCCTTTTTTAAAAAAATCTTAAAAAATAGAAAATATCATTATTTAAAATTTAAAAAAAACCGTATTGGGGCGAAATAAATGATCATTCCGATTCTGTAATTATTTTTTGTCTGATTTCAAAAGCAAAAATTGGATGGCTATTTTAAAATGGTCGAAAAAGTGGGATCGTCGCTCGGCCGTAACGGAATTGAAGTTTAGCCAAATAAACAACACTCAAGAGTGAAACAATTAGGCGTTTTAAGGTTTCTAATTAATATCTTTTTAACTAATTGCAATATCGGAATGAAAAATAGTTTACATCCTATTCTCAGACCTACTGAATATATGCACAAAATTTCATTAGAATCGGTCAAGCCGTTTCAGAGGAGTTTGGTTACAAACACTGTGACAGGAGAATTTTATATATTATATATATGTAATAAGACGATGTAGTAATGATGGATTTTTTTAATGGAGCTTGCAATGGAATTCTTGTGGTTAATTAAACTTTTTATTATTCATCTTGAAAACATTTACGCAAGACAAGGACGACACATAGATGTACGTAATCACAAATAGACACACACAAACACTAGATGCGGCAGACTACATGATGACAAAAAGCGAAGAAGCGAAAGAGCGCGCGTAACCGTGTGTTCAGAGCTTTTATAGTGGCGGTGAAGGTCGTACGACTCTTTTATAACAGGAGTCGTGATTGGCTGCAAATGAGCAGGAGCAATTAGATTAAGATTACACGGTCGTACAATTAGATTAAGATTATAACAGTCAGAGGCGAATGAACTAGAAAATAATTTCACGGGGTACAGTTAAGGAGAATTAGAAGAAGTCATTACATTTTTCCCCCCTCCGTAAGACGCGTGTATGCGATAGGGCCCTTGACACACACAAGTACCTTACAGAGATATTAAATTTTAAATTAAATATTATTATTAAAAATTTTCCTTCACACCAACCAGCAGACATAAAAACTCCAACACAGAAATAAAATATGATAACAAATATACACTAATATAACTGTAAAATATGGGTACCCATAAATAACCTTCAAAATGTATTAAAATTCAAAGTGTATTAAATTCAGAAATGTAATAAAATTCAAAATGTAGCAAAGTTCAAAATGCATGGAAGTTCAAATTGTATCAAAGTTCAAAATGTTCACTTTTTCTTGAGTGGTTGAAATAATACTGGTTACCACTATAAACGTTGCATCATAAATGTACACTATATCAAAAATAAAAACAATAAACACTTGAAATGGAATGTAAACAAAAATAAGATTCAAAAACATAATTGTAGTATAAAATACCATCAAGGACAAACATCAAAGTTTGTTTTAAAATAAAATAATAGACTTTGTCTAAAAGTAAACTTAATAATCTCAGTATATTAGACTATTAAGGAAGGGGAATTTAATTCAAACTCTTCCCTGTTTCCATCCAAGAGTACACACTTCTCCAAAACTGAAACAGAATACTGAGATGTAAACAGGAAAAAATTTGAACTGGATTGGAAGGTGGACCCATGTTTCGCACATTTATAAGATCTGTATTCATTTCTCATTGTGATATTTAACAACAACATTTTTTTAAAAAAAAGAAAAATTATCCTAAGAGTGGAAAGAAGGGGGTCCACCTAAGAGGGGTAAAAGGACAATTGTCTGGTTTTGTGTAGCTGTGTGTGAATTATTTTTTTTTTGTGGTTATTAAAATTATTATTATTCATGACTTAATTTTAATTCTTCAGGAGGATAATAAGTTCTCAATTTTGACACGTGAACAATTTCAGTAGGTTTTTTGGTTAAAGCATTGGGTTTGGTTATTTCATAATTTACATCTGACAATTTTTGTACTATTTCATAGGGGCCAGAAAAAACTGGGGATAATTTTCTACGATTTGGATAATTAAATTCTTCATACATTACAATGTCACCAGGTTCAAAGGGAGAATCAATGAAACGAGCATCATATTTAATTTTGTTTTTCTCATGATATTTAATAGTGTTTTCTTTTGCTAATTTTCTGGCTTCTTCAACTGGAGGGTAAAATTGATTTTGAGCTAATGGAGGTGTATATGGTAACCTGCCAAAGAACCAATATGCAGGAGGGAATTTTGTGACTGAGTGAGGTGTTAAATTATATTCATTAATTACTTGTTCTAAAAGTTTAGTCCATGGAATTTTGGTAGGAGAAGAATTTACTTTACATCTTAATTTAGTTACAATAGACTGATTAACACGTTCACATTTTCCATTTGTCTGAGGATGATGAGAAGTAGTTAATAAATGTTTCACACTATAATTTCTTAAAAAGCATTTAAATCTAGATGAGGTAAAAGCACCATTTCTATCAGTTAACAATATACTGGGTATTTGAATTTGGAAAAGTTGTTTCAAACAATTTGCATAGGTTTCTGTTGTTTCACTTTTGGAAGGAAAAGCCCAAACATAGCGAGTTGCATGATCTATTATTAAGTGGAGAAATTTTTTAGTAGAATTATAATAATTAAATCCACGAACAGTATCAACAGAGATACACTCAAAAGGTTGATCTGTGGGAGGTACAGCCTGTAAAAGGCCAAATCTTTTTTGCCTTTTCTTCTTATTTAATTGACATACATCACAATGTTTAACAAATTTTGAAATATCTAAGTTAATATGAGGCCAGTAGTATTGAGGAGTAATTAAATTTATCATTTTTTGAGTACCTGGGTGTCCAAATTGTTCATGAGCATTTTGCAAAATTTTTCTTCTTAATGAAAAAGGTACAACAATTTTAAACAGATTTTTCTTTTTAAGGACAATGACATCATCAACTTTATTATATTTAGGACCATTTACATTGTCTAAATTTTGATATGTTTTTATCTCATCTAATTCAAGTAAATGTACAGAGTGCTGGATATATTGAGCAATAGGATGTCTCGACAACATGTCAGCTTCAACATTATTAGTCCCTTTTAAATATTTTACTTCATAATCAAACATGCTTAATTTTAAAGACCAACGAAATAACCTACCCCTTAAATTTTTCACTTTTTTAAGCCAAACAACAGCAGCATGATCAGTGTGGATTATGAATTTTTTACCATGTATAAATAATAATAAAACTTATCAAGAGCATCTACTATAGCCAAACATTCCAATTCTGTGATACAATAATTTTTTTCATAGTCACGTAAAGTTCTAGAATGATACGATATTGGGTGAAGAGTACCAGAATTATATCTGGCTGTTTTAAAACTGCACCAATTGCACTTTGAGAAGCATCACAGAACACATGAAGAGGTAATTTAGGATCATTTAATTGTAATACAGGTATAGTTGCTAATTTATTTTTTAACAATTCAAAGGCTGTTTGACATTCAGTAGTCCAATTCCATTGTTTATCTTTCTTTAAGAGTTGATTTAAAGGTTCTTTAATTTTAGCATATGAATCAATGAATTTGTTGTAAACATTTACAGAACCAAGAAAACTTTGAAGTTGTTTTACATTTTTAGGGGCTGTAATTTTTAATAGTTTCAATATTTTGATTATCTGGTGTAATGCAACCTTCTTTAATTTCATAGCCTAAAAAATTTATTTTATTTTTTGCAAAAACACATTTTGAGAATTTTAGTTTAATGTTTTCCTCCTCACAAATTTTGAATACTTTTCTTAAATGAGCATAGTGCTCCTCTAAAGAATTTGAAAAAATAACTATATCATCAAAATAGTGACAAGCAAAATTTGAACATTTATGTTTAGTTAGAATTTTACGAATAATGCGATTAAAAATTGCAGGGGCATTTCGAAAACCAAAAGGGAGAACTTGAAATTCATATAAACCTTCAGTTGTAATAAAAGCTAATTTTTCTTTATCTTTATCGTGAAGAGGAATGTGCCAGTAACCACTTGCAAGGTCAAGAGTAGAAAAAATTTTTGCATTATTTAATTTATCTAGCAGGGAGTCTATTCGAGGTAAGGGTTCTGCATCTGTTTTACAAATTGCATTCAGTTTTCTGTAGTCAATGCATAGTCTTGTTTTTTGTTTTTCATCTCTTTTATAAGCCAAAGTAACAGGGGAAGAATAACTACTAGTTGATTCCTTAATTAAACCTGCAGCTAGTAAATTTTGAATTTGTTTATTAATCTCAGCTTCTGAAGTAGCTGATGTTCTGTATGCTCTCTGAGAAATTGGGAGATCTGAAGTTAAATTAATTCTAGGGGGTTCCATTCTTATTTTACCTACATCATATTTATTTTTTGAAAAAACATGGGAGTATTCTGAAATAAGTTGCACCAGGTTAGGAGATAGTTCTTTAACAATCAGAGGTGAAAAAATTTCCTCTGAGGTATTGACTAAATCTTCCTGATTAGGTTTAGGTTTGCTTACATTTTCCTGTATGTGTAAAGACATTTGTTTGTTGATTTTGCTAGAGTTATTTACAATAATTTGTTCATTTTTAACAATTGGTTATGTTCACAATCAATCATAAATTTATATTAGCTACACTCTGGTAGTCCTAGGATAATATAAGGTAAACTACTATTAATAATATACAGATTTATATTTCGTTCAATTTGTCCTATTCTTAGGAAAGTTTTGCATAGTTGATTTAATTGAAAATTGCCATGGGCTTGATTAATATATATATAGGCCTAGTTCTTTGTTTTGTTAGTTTAAGTTTATTTACAATATCTGCAGAAATTAAAGATAAGGTGGATCCAGTGTCAATAACAATATTTACATTATTTTTTCCTGTAAAAGGTAAATTGTCCAAGTTAGCTAGGCTTGGCAATGGTGAGACGTGTCCGGACACTTTTAATTGTAAATATGCTGTGCCAGGGGCCTCAGTAGAAGGTTGTTGCCTCTGGTTTGGGATTTGTTGATTACTAACAAGGTTCCCCGAGCTCCGAGAAGCAGTGTTAGTAGCCAAAGATGAGTCACAATTACATGGGGTTTGTCTTAATTCGGTTTGATTAAATGGACATTGCTGCTTCCAATGATAAGCATTGAGAATGCTTGTCGAGTACAAAAACTACATGGTGTTGGTGGCATTCCATTTGAAAATGTGTGTGGTGGTTGGGTCTAAATCCTCGATTGACAAAATTGTGAGCCTGATGATTTGGGAGATGTTGGGGACGCATTCTGTTAAAATTTTGAAAATTTGGTCTAAAGAGTTATTTGGAGGTCTGCAAGCAGTTTGTGTTGGTCTATAACTATTTGGTTCTGGTTTAGTTGCTTGTGTTTCCATTAGGCGGGTAGCTACCTTGAGCCATTCTGTAGGTGAGGTGGGAGGGTTAATGGTCATTAATTGTTTAATATTGGTGGCATTCCATCAGTCAGTCCTTCCAAAATGAGTTGGGCAGATAGACCTAATTGTCTACCACAATTTAGTTTCTGTGAAAATATTCATCTAAATTATTTCTTAGCTGGTGTTTGAGAAAAATCTAACAAATTTACTATGTTAGGCTTTAAGAAATTTTCAATAAGGATATTGCACAGATCATCAAATTAGAAATATTAAGGCAAGAATTAATATAATGGTTAGAGCAGAACCTTTAAGGTATTTAGAGATATTAAGCATTTTCCAATCATTGTCCTTATTACTAATTTTGCAGGCATTATTAAAATACTCTAACCACGCTTCTATTCTCATTCCATTTTTCGGGTCAAATGCGATTAAAAAGGGTTCACTGGGAATTTTTGATTCGTATTACTATTTACAGCTAAATTGGGTTGATTATTAGTTTCCATTTAAAGCCCGATCTGAGAATCATAAAAAAATTAAAATTTTAGATAATTCTTAAAAATTTTGAAGTACAAAACAAAAAATACCAAAAATATAAAATTAAAAATCAACACAAATCAAAAATTTGCAGTTACTAATAATCAATGTTCAAAATCAAATATGAAAAAATTTCAACACAAATCAAAATTTTGCAATTACTAATATTAGTCATAATTAATATTCAAATATCAAACATGAAAAAAAAACTTAAATTTCTTACTTAAATAAATATTGTTTTATCAAACTTAAAACAAGCATTGCAATGCTATTAAAAATATGCCAAATAATAATACTTAAAATAAATTTAAAGTGAAATAAAACAGAAAATATGCATTATTAATTATCTAAAATTTGAAAAAGAAACAGATCGATGATGGCCATTTTTTGTACACCAAATTTGAGATTTTGTACTGTGAAGAATTTGACGAATGAAGCTGAAAGCACAGAAGTAACGGGAATTTCCCTGTACTTGTTATCAGGCGAATACCCTTTGGAGGACTCGATTCGTTCACATTTTTGTAGAATTTTCACGATGATATTTACGATATTTCCCGCGTTCAGCAGGTTATTTGATCCTACCGACTATTGTAATAAGACGATTGTAGTATGATAGGATTTTTTTAATGGAGCTTGCAATGGAATTCTTGTGGTTAATTAAACTTTTTATTATTCATCTTGAAAACATTTACGCAAGACATAGGACGACACATAGATGTACGTAATCACAAATAGACACACACAAACACTAGACGCGGCAGACTACATGATGACAAAAAGCGAAGAGAACGAAAGAGGCGCGAACCGGTGTTCAGAGCTTTTATAGTGGGCGTGAAGGTCGTACGACTCTTTAAACAGTGAGTCGTGATTGGCTGGCCATGAGCAGGAGCAATTTAGATTAAGATTATGCGGTCGTACAATTAGATAAGATTTAACAGTCAGAGGCGAATGAACTAGAAAATAATTTCACGGTGTACAGTTAAGGAGAATTAGAAAAGTCATTACATATATATATATATTATTTCATTTAATTTTTATTAAATTCTTAAATTTATCAATGCATATTCTTTACTACTGATTGCACCAAGATTCATCATGCGAGCAACTTTTTTTTTATCTTCCTCCTTCTATCCTTGGAATATTCAATCAATGACAGAACAACA